>CAUYQI010078696.1:0-86814 GCA_963574485.1 Hapalemur alaotrensis | reverse complement strand
AGCCGACTTGGTCATGATTGATTATTTTCTTGATAAACCCTGAGATTCAATTTGCTAGATTTTGTTGAGAATTTTTGCATCTATATTCATAAAGAATATTCGTCTGTAGTTTTCCTTTTTTGTTGCATCCTTTCCTGGTTTTAGTATCAAAGTTATGTTAGCTTCATAATATGTATTGGGGAGAATTCCATACTTCTCGATGTTGGAAATAATTTTTGTAGGATGCGCACCAGTTCTTCTTTGTAGGTGTGGTAAAATTTGGGTGTGAACCCATCTGGTCCAGGACTTTTCTTTTTGGGAAGGGTTTTTATTGCTATTTTGATTTCAATTATTGATATTGGTCTGTTCAGGAATTCTATTTCTTCCTGGTTGAGCCTAGGGAGGTTGTGTGATTCTAAAAATTTTTCCATTTCCTCCACATTTTCCAATTTGTGTGCATAAAGGTTTTTGTAGAATTCATAGATGATATCTTATATCTCTGTGGCATCAGCTGTAATTTCTCCTTTCATGTTCCTCATGGAGATTAGAGATTTTTCTTTTCTGCTCTTCGTTACTCTAGCCAGAGGCGTGTCTATTTTGCTTACCTTTTCAAAGAACCAACATTTTGTTTTATTAATCTCCCATATAGTTTTCCTGTTGTCCACTTCATTTAGTTCTGATTTGATCTTGTTAGTTTCTCTCCTGCTGGGTTTGGGGTCGGTCTGTTCTTCTTTCTCCAGCTCTTTGAGTCTATTCATTAGGTTGTCTATTTGTAAGTTTTCTGTCTTTTTGGTATAGGCATTTATGGAAATAAATTTTCCTCTCAGGACTGCTTTAGCTATGTCCCACAGATTTTGATAACTTGTGTCTCCTTTGTCATTTACTTCAAAGAATCTTTTTATTTCCATCTTGATTTCTTCATTTATAAAATAATAATTCAGGAGAAGGTTGTTTAGCTTCCATGACTTTCAGTAGGAATGAGAATTTCTGTTAGGGTTAATTTCTACTTTTATTCTGCTGTGATCTGAGAAGATGCATGGTATCATTTCTGTTTTTTTAAATTTTTTAAGATATGCTTTGTGTCCTAGGATATGGTCAGTCTTAGAGAATATCCCATGAGCTGATGAGAAGAACGTATATTCAGTGGATTTTGCGTAGAATGTCCTGTAAATGTCAGTCAGGTCCATTTGTTCTAACATTCTGTTATTATTTCAGTGTTTATTCTCTGTTTGGAGGATCTGTCCTGTGCTGTCAGTGGGGTGTCAAAGTCTCCAGCTATTATAGTGTTACTGTTTATCATTTGGTTCACATAAAGTAGGGTTTGCTTTATGAATCTGGGTGCACCTAAGTTGGGTGCATATATATTAAGTATAGTTATGTCTTCTTGTTGAATTGTACCCTTCACCAGTAAATAGGGACCATCTTTGACTTTCATTATTTTTGTTGATTTAAAAACTAATTTATCGGAGATTAAAATCACCACACCAGCTTTTGTTTGGCTTCCGTTTGCCTGAAATATTGATTTCCACCCTTTTCTTTTCAGTTTAAATGCATCTTTGCAGGCTAGATGAGTTTCCTTAAGACAGCAGATACTTGGCTTGTATTTTTTTATCCATTGGGCCAGCCAATGGCTCTTGAGTGGGGAACTCAAGCCATTCACACTTATTGAGAGAACTGATAAGTAGGGCAGATTTCTGTTCATCCTGTTGGGTAGACCTTCGCTGCTTTGTTTTCTCTCTTGAGCCATTGTGGTATCTGGCCTTTGATCTTTAGCTCTTGAGTAGTTTTACATTTGTGGGTCTTTTTTGTGCTGATCAGTGTGTAACTCTGTTTTGAGTATTTCTTGGAGGGCTGGTCTTGTCTTGGTGAATTCATTCCTTCAGTCTTTGTTTATCTGAGAATATCTTCGTTTCTCCTTCGTATACAAAACTTAGCTTAACTAGGATCTAGATTCTAGGCTGGGCATTATTCTGTTTCAGAAGAGTGAGAATGGGGCCTCAGTCTCTTCTGGCTTGTAAGGCTTCAGTTGAGAAATCTGGCATTATTTGGATGAGCTCTCCGACTGAACGCATGACATGGTGTCTTCTTATTTGCAATGAATCTCCCAGGGGTCCTTTGAGCTTCTCGAACATGTATATCTAGATTTTTAGCAAGGCCTGGGAAATTTTCCTCAATTATATATTCAAATAGCTTATCCAACCCTTGCTTATTATCTTCTTCACCCTCAGGAATGCCCCTAACTCTCACGTTAGGCTTCTTCACATAATACCACATTTCCTGTATACTCTGGTCTTTTCTCTTATTTCTTTACTCTATCTCTGTGACTGACTTATTTAATTGGAAAGTATTATCTTAGATCTCTGATATTCTTTCTTCTGTTTGATCTACCCTACTCTTGAGGCTTTCCACCTTGTTTTGTAGCTCTCTTAATAAATTCTTCATTTCCAGGCATTCAATTTGATTTTTCTTTAATATTTCAATTTCTTTAGTGAATTTCTTTTCCATGTCCTGGATTTTTTTTTTTCTGGTTTCTTTGTGTTGGTTATCCATTTTTTCTTGCATGTCATTCAGCTTTCTTACAATCCATGTTTGAAATTCTTCCTGTGAAACATTTTAGTGTTCTGAATTTGGTTTGTGTCCATTGCTAGAAAGTTGGTGTTCCTCTTTGGGGGTGTGATTTCCATTTGATTCTTTATACAACCAGAATTCTGTTGCTGAGTCCTTCCCATCTGGACCTATGGTTACATCTCTCCTTTCAGCTTTTGTCTGGATAGTAATATGCCTTGTGTTCTGTTCCTAGGCTGCATGACAGCCTAGGTGTGTTGGTTCCTTCGTCACTAGGGGGAACCAGTTATGTGTTGTTCAGGATTCTTCTACCACAATTGGAGGGCTATTCCTAGTGGGTCCAGCCCCATAGTATTGTATGACCTAAAACCAGTTTGATGCATTAAGTCACTGGGCTGACTTCTGATCTGCAGCCAAGATTCACACTGGTTGCACAGAGAAAGTGTCTTTTTCTTGTCTCTTCCTCTCCAGAGGTGGTTTCTACCTCTTTCCATGTGAAAGATACTGGCGGGGGGCGGGGGCGGGCTCTGTTCAGCCAGCATCCCAGCTGCTGCAGATCCAGCGGCCGATGGTCTGCCCCAGCCCAATGTTTGCAAGGTCCAGGCTCTAATCTCTCACAGCTGGAGAAGCACTCAGAGTTCACACAAGGGCGGAGGTCCTGGCCAGATTCCACAGACTAGGGGAGGGAGCCGCCTGGCACCCTATCGCACTGCAGCAGCTAGGCTGTGGACCACGAAAACGTCAACTGCCTGCCCACAGATCACCAGCACTGGGGATGAATGTTCAGGGATTGGCAGGTGCCGGAACCAGGGGCTGTGTTGTCAAGATGCCCCCTTGTCTCATTTGTCCCCCTCCCACAATCTCACACCTGTTCCACAGGGGCTCTCTCGTTCTTTCTGATCTACCCTGAGTGGGCCTAATAGCCCGCAATGGTTTCCAAGTTAGAGTCCCCTAATTAGTTTTCATCTCCGTCAATCTGGACCCGCTGAGTGGTAGAGACAGTTTAACTGTCTCCTAACTGCTCCAGAAGTAGCCCAGACCAGTCCCTCCCCCACCAAGTGCAGTCCTGGAACAGAGCTCGGGAGTTCAAGATGCTTCCCACTAATGTCTCCTCTCCACAGAGCCCCATCTTTCCCGTGGTGATTTTGTACCGACTTCAGGCAGATCCCTGACTGAGTGGGTGTGGAGGTCTGTGGGGAAGCAAGAAGTTTTCCTGTGGGACTGATCCCACCTCACTTCCTGGTGAGGCGGACGCAGCCATCCCATCCTCTACTCTCTATTGTTTGTCTCGCACTCTCCAAATTTTGAATCTTATCTCCTGTTCACCTTATCTTTTTCTTGCTTTTTGTGTCCCACACTGATTCTCCATGGATTCACACAGCTGTTCTTCTGGGGGAGCGATCCACTTGCGTTGTACCAGGTTGAGATGTATGCCTTCCTCTCTGGGAGCACCAATCCAGGAAGTTACCTCCACTCCGAGATCTTTTCCGAGCGTAAAGTTTTATTGTCTACCAGTGTATTTTTATTTATTTCTCCTCTCCTAAGATTTCTGATCTATGAATGCTGTTACTATGTTACTCATTGTGAGACACATGAAGATATTTTATCTTATGTGTGAATTACATTCTTTATCACTATAAAGTGTTCTTCTCTGTCCTTTTTAATGCCTTTGGTCTTATTTCTACCTTTATTTAAATATGAAGAACCTGATCTTTGCCTTCTTTATATTTACATTCAAATAGTATATATTTGTACTTGTCACCTTTGTGAGTCACTTTGCTTTAGGTGTATCTTTTGTATATCAATCATAGAGAATAGTTTTGGATTGTGATCCAATCTTAAATTCTTTTCTTTAAATTAGTGAGGTAAGTCTATTTGCCATCACATTCTGGTAAAGGTGAATTTGTTCTTGTTTTATAATAAAATAATTAAAGTAGCCTTTCTCAGTATTTTCTTTTGTATAATCACACATAAACTATTACTTACCTCAACTATTACTATGCCTCATTATATTTAAATGGCTTCTTTTGATTCCCACCTATTAGAAATGAGGTAATCAATACAGTTACTCTACCTGCACATTCTTTCCCCTACTCCTCCCAACCGGTATTAATTACATGATTTCTATACTTTTAAGGCATATGACATTTATATTCTGTTTTGTCAATCTATTCCTACTCATATTTTGATCTTAATCATACAGTTAAATGTATTCAAAGTTCATTGCCAATCTTTTGGTTTAATTTTGTCATCACTTTTTTGGCTCAAATTGGTCCTCTTGCAGTGTTCTCATAAAAGTATACAGAAACAGTAAGTCTCTGAAAACTTGCCAGTATAAACCATTTGTTTGTACACTTTACACATGAAGGACAGTTTGGCTGGATATAAATCATTGGATCACATTTTCTTTCCTTGAATACCTTGTAAATGTTGTCTCACTGTATTTGGGTGTAGAATTTTTCTGTGGAGAAATCTGAGGCTAGCTTAACTCTTTTCTCCCTATGCATGACTTGATGTTTTTGTCTGACTGCTCAAAGAATTCTTTTTCTATCTTTAACAACCCATAATTTTACTCAGACATTTTCCAGCATTCATTATTATGGTTCAATTTTCTCTTACACACACAGTATTCCTTACACAGTTCTTTCTATATGCAGCATTGCCTTCTTTTCTTAGTAGAGTTTTATTGAATAATCTATTAAAATACTTGTTTTATTCCATTGCTTTAGTTTTCTTCCTCAGACACTCCAATTACACATAACTCCACTCTCCTTTGCCTAGCATTTAACTCTATCAATTTCCCACACATTCCTTTTAAACTCTTTATTCATTTTACTATCATCATCACTATTTATTTTCTAATTTCTACCTTCAATGTTCCTAATCATATCTAAGGAAAAAATCTACTTTTTTTCTCTACTCTTACAATCAACACAGAAAACTTCTGTGTTCAAAATGTGTGGGGATTTCTCCCCACCAAAATCTATTTTCCAATGGACCCAATTGGGTGTCCTATAATTTTAACTCAATGATTACACTATCTACTGAGATATAGTATCAGATTCCAGACTGAGAGTTCAGTCCCACAAAATTGGCCCCTACTTCAGGTGCCAATCACAAGTATTAGGTTGTAAACTACACTTCTGAACAGCCAGCTATAAATCAGGGGCTCTGATGACCCTTTCTTTTTAAATTAATTAGCTAAAATGGCTCACAGAACTCAGGAAATTACTTATATTTACCCATTTATTATAAACGATATTATGAACGGTACATATAAACAGCCAGATCAAAGAGACGCATAGTGTAAGGTATATGGGAAGGGGCATGGGGCTTCCATGCCTTTTCCAGGCATACCATCATCCAGGCACACCCATGTGTTCCCCAATCCAGAAACTCGATAAACCCTACACTCTTGGATTTTATGGAGGCTTCATAAGATAGGCATGATTAATTACATCATTAGTAATTGCTAATAAACTCAACTTTAGCCCCTCTCTCATCCCTGGAAGGCCAGGGAATAAGTCTAAAGTTTCCAGCACTCTAATCACATGGTTGGTTCCCTGGAAACTAGCCCCCTCCTGAGGCTACACCCATCAATAGTCACCTGACTAGAACAACAAAATGCTTCTATCATCCAGGAAATGCCAAGGGATTTAGGAGCTCTATGTCAGAAGCTCCTATCACTCAGGAAATTACAAAAGCCTTAGGAGTTCTGTATCAGGAACTCAGGGTCAAAGACCAAATGTTAGAAAAAAGATTCTCATAGCACCCCATCAAGTATTTTAGCAGCTCTATGTCACAAACATGGGGCAGACACTAATAACAAATTTTTTGTTATTTCACAGTATCACATCCAATTGTCCCTAGAATTTGTTTTCTTTTGTGATTCTACCAGCTTTGCTTTTGTTTCAAGTATTTTTTTAATTCACACAATTATTTCACTAGAAATTCTACCTTATACTTCATTTCTTCTCTTGTCACATCATTTCTTTCTTGACTGTACACCTATGATCTGTAATCTTTCTTTTAAATGTGATTGATTCATTATTTTTAAGCCATTTGTCTTATTGAAACATTCTGGTGAATGCTGTTTTGTTTTTAAATTTTGCTGTTCTTTTCTATATTTTTCTTATAACCTTTGTGTGTCAATGTCATTTTAGTTCCTTTCTACATTATTTTTAGGTTGGTTGGAGTGGGGGCCACTCTAGCCTTCTAGGCTTTACACCCAAAGAATTTTTGCTTCTTTACTTGAATAGAAGTAGATGACTTGCAAATATGCCTTGTGCATGTGATTCTTCATTCAGCTATATATCTGATTATTTGAAATACTTTGCATCTAACCTTACTAACCATTTCTCACATCTAGTTTTCAGCCAAAAATATAGGTTGTATATTATTTAGTGAGCATCTATCCTTCAGTAAGTTGTTTGTGCTGGTATTTTCTTATATCTACTACCTCTATACTAATGTGTCATTCTCCATATTTCTTGTCCTCATTTCTTTCCTTCGTTGTGACTTTTGACTGATCTGTGAATTATATCTGTCTCATCATCTTTTTCAACCTGTGGTTTGAGGTCATGTATGTATTGGAATCCACTCTTCTTTCTCTATTATAATAGGAAGGAAAAGACAAATATGGACAACTCTAAAAGTTGATGGTGATGTAATTCCCATTGAATAGGTTCTAGTTTGTCTATGAAGCCTGAGACATAGGGCAGTGATGGCTTCTGTGAATATTTAGGAAGAATAAACAAGGTACAAAAAAGTAACTGCAGAGAGTGAGACATAAAAATTAAAGAAACATTTGCTAATATTGCTAGAATTTGTTGAGTACTCATTTGTTTGTATGACCACACACGTAGCATGATAGATAGGAATCTATACGGTTGTTTGCTGCTTATCTGCTGGACAAGAGATTGATCATCTAGATTCAAAATTTCCCAGGTTAATGCCACTGAAAAAGAGGTGAACTATAATGATTTTGTGATCCTAAATAGAAACACAGTTTTTAGCAAGAGGGAGGGGGAATAAAAGACTGTAAGCAATATTGGGGAGCAAGGAGAATACCAAGCCCCAACCTTGGAGTTATATGGATTATGAAAGGAAAACAAAGTAGTGAAAATGGCTAAAAAAGAAAGAATTTTTCAGGAAATACTAAGTTTCACGTTATTTAAGTAAATTAAGGAAACAGAGAAGCTGCACATATAGAGCAGTTTTCTGATATCACAAAAGAGGAGTTTCTGAAACCAGACTGAAAAGATCATAAGGAACCACTCTGAAGGGTGGTTGGCCCTTCAGAGTGGTGGATGGCCAAGAAGGGTCTTCTAGCCATCTCCAAGTTTCAGTGTTCATTAATTTTCTTAATTGTGGCTAGGAAAGTATGCCCAAGTTAATACTGCTGGGGTTAGAAGTTTAACAGTACATACATAGTAAGTAGCAGAATTGGACAACACATATAACCTCTGTAAACGTGTATTTTCTTATTTTCATAGTGCTTTTGTAAAGATATTGGCAGATCTCACATATGTAAAGCACCAAGCATGGGGCTTCACATATCATAGGGACATGAAATTATGCTACCTTCTTCCTCTCTCATTCACTATGGTATTCTCTGAAGGCTTCATTGACATGCAGTAAAGATTTCTTTGATACATTTCAGGGAGGTATGTCTTTAGCTCATCCCCTTTCATGGGCTGCTATTTGTGCCACCTCATCCCTCATTCCCTTTCATAGATACAGTCTTCATTTCCTACCTTCACTTCCGTTTTCATTGGAAGGTATCAGAAGACACTGTCTTCTTCATTGCTGTGATCTTATTGTTGAGTTGGCTATGATGATACATTTTCCCACAATTAGCATAGGAACATGTCTGCATCATCCAATATCCTCTGCTATAGAAAATACAGGAATGTATAAACCTGCCATGGAATGTAAATTCCCAGGGCAATAGTCCTAGGTACATATGTCAACATCACTCTGCCTTCAAAATCCCAATTCCACAAAGATTTATATTATAATCATCTAAAGCATAATATTAAGAATTAAGTTGGGTAGCAATTTTAAAGATAATTGCGTATTGAGCAAAGATTTCTCTCATTATTTGATAATTTACTCAAAAGACATTTCTATTTTTTAATGTTTCTTCTACACCTGCTTCTCCTTTGACTATTATCATAATCAGGGTATAGATGACCAAAGCCACTCCATTTTGAATTGACAGGGTGCAGACAATTAGGCATTGTTTTTTTGCTGATACATCCACTGTCATACTGTGACAAGAGCTGGCAGGAGTGAAATATACCCTGGGAATATTTCTAGGAGATCAAATGAGAAGTCTTTCTTTGAGTGAGATAGATGTTGTTTATAGATCCCTTGAGGAGAAAGTGTCTCTCTCAATATGACTTAAATGCTTAATCTCTGTACTGTGCTGAGAA
This sequence comes from Hapalemur alaotrensis, assembly GCA_963574485.1. Taxonomy (NCBI): domain Eukaryota; kingdom Metazoa; phylum Chordata; class Mammalia; order Primates; family Lemuridae; genus Hapalemur; species Hapalemur alaotrensis. Next base: position 77,833 of record CAUYQI010078696.1, on the reverse strand, counting down.
TATTGTCCAGGCTAAACAAATCATGTCCTTTTATTCCATTTGTGTGCAACTGAACAAAGAGTTTCCATTCTAACAGCATTTAAACATTTAAACCTGACATGTCTCTATGCAGCAATGTCTCTTTCTATTAGTTGTAGATAATACAGTATATAATTATGTAACACAATCATGTACTATATTTGTAGTCTCCTCAGATAGAAGGGTGTTGAGCTATGCCAAATGAATCATGTAAAACACATACAGATTCTTTGCTAATTGGCCAATTGTCAGGTACTAAAATTCAGAGAAATAAAAGGGCATAGTAGTTTGATATTTGCAAAATCCTGTTTTCTACTGGTTCACAACCATCTAAACTAAATATATACATTGACCAGATTCAGAGCACAGCTGTGCCTACTGTAAGATCAAATGCATTCTGAATTCTTATCTCCACTCTATTTTCATAGATTGCTGTGGAGTTGTGGGGAGTGACCTACTTGGTTTCAGAGTAGAATGACAGTTTGTTATCCATTACTTACTGGGTGCATAGGGGCTAGTGGTGGGGGTAAGCAGGGAGGAGGAAGGAAAGTGAGACCAAGCCACGCAATAATGACATGCTTGTTGGAAGTGACTCCTATACTACAGCAAACTATCCTCTATATTACAAAAGGTAATAAAGGGACATTATTATCAGGAAAACAAATGATGAGAAATATATTACATGATTTCTAAGGCACATAGACTTTTGATTTATTTTCTTTTTTAAAAAAATGCATCCAAATTGAATAAGCTAACCTCTGAATGAATTTCCTTTTAGTTATTCTGAATTATAAATTCTAACTCAATAGCAGATGCTAAATCATAGAGAACTGCCCTGCTTATAATTACTAGTTGAACAACAAAGCTCATCAAAGGGGGTTGGATCTTTTCTCTGCAAACTGTTCTTTCTATTTAACAACATCACTGTATTACTAAGATGTAAAGTGGTATTCTTCCTATTGCAATGGTAGCAGCCCTATACAACTAACTGCTGGCTGGTATCTTACAAAATGTTCACTAAGTTTCATACATCAAGGAAAGAGCATTGCCTTGGCGTTGAAGCTTGAAAAGTAAGAAGAAAACAATAAGTCAGAACCTTTACCATATTTGAACTTTCTCCACATTACCATAAGCAGAAAACTATATTGTTCCTCAAAGTCTATGCAAGTAAATGTCCCCTGAAAATTACCAATAAAATAGAGAGGCCACACAAACAGAAGGTTTCATCTTATGCAATTGATAGAGTTAAGCTGGGTCATTACTTTAGTGATTTGAGTGCTGAATTCTCATTTCAGTTATATATGTTTCTCTTTTGTCATCTCTAAAGTACAAATAATCAAATTGCCCTCATTTTAACTCTGCAACAGAAATTACTATTATTAAAGTTTCCTGGAACTTACAAATGAGCAATAAAGGGCTTTATTCTTAAGTATTTCCTGCCGAAGGCAGCAGCTCTCATGTCTTACTGTGCTGGAGCAATGAAGTGCCAAAGCAGGGAAGTGCCAGAGTACTCCTCATAATAAAGAATGAACTCAAGGTTACAAGGAAGGTGGACACCAGCTTATTCCTGCTGTAAACCCAATAATTTCTGATCACCCAGTTTCTTGGAATTGGCTTCCTAGTTTCTATTACTAGAGTAATACTTAAGAAGGAACAAGAATTGACATTTTATTGGATAACCCTTTTCCTTAGAATTCACATGAGTACGTAGAATCAATGTGGAAGAGGTAGACAGAAAAAAAATATTAAATATGAGCAGAAAGGTTAAATCTCTAAGGAGCACTCAAAATGCTCCTCTCTGGCTTGGCTTAATGAGGTATTTTTTAAGCTTTGAGTTCTTTAATTCATTTGGGCTTTGCAGGAATGGAGGATGGGGGTGTGGCTCAATTTATACTCAACACACCCTAAATTAGTAAATCACAAACTGAAGCCCAGGGATTATCTATATAAAAATCACTGGGATGTTGGTTAAAAATAAAAATTCCAGAGCCACACCCAAAAACTGCTGAAAGAAAATCTCTTACAAGATTGGCTCAGAAAGCTTTTCTGAAGGTGGTGAAGAAAGGACCTGACCTAAACAACTTTGGAAAACAGTGTTTTGATTAGACAGTGTTAAGCTAAAGACAATACACAAAAACAAAAAACTACAAAAACATTGGACTCTACCCAGTAAATTTGTTTCTCACAATGAAAAGGGTGAGAAATTCTGAAATTATATGTATGCTAGGTTTAAACAAATGAATAAATATATTGTAGATAATGTGAGCCAAGTTTCACACTGTCATAAAAAGAAGTCACAAATAAGTAAAGACGGAATGCTAGAATGAACTCTGTGGTGCTGGATTAGACTTGGAGAAATCAGTATGAACTCATGTTTATTTTAAAATATATATACACACATGAATAGATAAAGGAATAAATATTGATGTGTATGTACACTTTGATCCGCATATCTACAAATATTTCCTAGCTCTGTCCTCTGAGAGGATGTAGAAGCAATGACACCACAGTCACAAGGAGCATGCCTAGTGACCAGATCTTGGTTTCTGAAAACCATTCTCCAATTAAAGGAACCAAGGACATTTGGAGCATCTTTAGCATCTGTAGCATCTTGTGGTGTATAAGAGTAAGGAAGTTTTCAGGAAAAAAAAGAGAGAAAGGACATAGGAGTCAGTCTAAAAGAACTCCCAGTGACCAAAGGTAGAACAATTTGAGCAACAAAATAAACAAGATTGGAATATAATCCAAAGAATAAATATCTATGAGTCCACACTGATATAAATAATGAGGATGAAGGGATAAATCTTTTTACAGAAGAATTACAATTAAGAAATGTAGAAGGAATGAGGGAACTAGAAAAGCACCATTAGAATAACATAGTAATAGTTCTTGTAGGCAGTATCAACAGATGAATGCTAAAAGTAGTGGGTGAAACTTTAAAGAAAAAAAGAAGATATGTTGACAGCCTCAAAGTTTCTTCCCCAAAATACTAATTGCTGTAGTCGTTTTCTAACATAAGTCCACAAATTCTTTGATATTCCTCCTTACAGCAGGTGGAACTTAATTCCTTTCCTCTTGAGTGTGACTGGATTTAGTAACTCATTTCTAGTGAAAACATTATGGAAACAGAAAAATAGTAACTTTGCAGTATATAAACCTAGCAGACACCACTTTGACCAGTCACTAAATCTAGCCACACTCAATCAAGGGTAACATCACCAGTAATAAGTTTTATTGACAGTAGTATTGACCCCCTGATATGATGCAATGAAAAGGTGATGTTACCTCTTTTAATATACATCCCCCAAATCCATAACCTCAGACCAATCATGAGAAAACATCAAAAAAGAAAAAAATGTCAAGGTCATAAGAGACAAGGAAAAACTGAGAAGCTGTCACACATTGAGAAAGATTTAACAGACACAACAGTTAAATGCAACGTAGTACCCTAGAGTGGACATTAGAATAGCAAAAGGATATTAGTGCAAAATTTGAGTAAATTTGAATAAATTCTATAATCTGGTTAATAGTATTGTACCAATGTTAATTTCTTAATTTTGATAAATGTACTATGGTTATATATGATGTTACTAAGGGAATCTGGGTAAAGTGGTATAAGGGAATTCTCCTAAGTCAGCTCATGCCACCATAAGAACATGCCATAGACTGGGTGGCTTAAACTACAGAAATTTATTTTCTCACAGTTCTGGAGACTGAATGTCTGAGATCAAGGTGCCAGCATGGTTGGTTGCTGGTAAGGACTCTTCTAGCTTGTAGACAGCTGCCTTCTTACTATGTCCTCAAATGGCCTTTCATTTGCACATGGGCACCAGAGGGAAGAGAGAGAGCAAACCTGAACTTCGTATGTCACTTCTTATAAGAACACTAATCCTATCAGACCAGGGCACCACCCTTATGACCTCATTTAACCTTCATTACTTCTTTAGAGGCCCCATCTCCAAATATAGCCATACTGAAGGGTTAGGACTTGAACGTACAAATTTTGGGAGAGCACATTCAGTCCATAACATCTCTGTACTATCTTTGAAACTCCTCTGTAAATCTAAAATTATTTCAAATCAAAAAGTTAAAATGGGAAATGAGAAATGGGAAATGGAATGAAAATGTGAGATGATAACTTCAGTGGAGTCATTAGGATGACTTTTTCCCATCAATATATGATGATCTGGTTTGTTGTAATATATAATAGCTAAATAAGAGCCTTAAAACATGGTTGTGACCACTTGTGTTTTCAAAAACACTAATCTGTCCATAACTGTTTTTTATGCATGGTAGTATAGCAGAAACATGACTTTGGTTGTGAAACACATAAGTTGCTAACAAAGAACTAAGAACTGACATTTTTATTAATGCATTATAAAATGTTATATGTATACCAATAAATAGACATCAATGAGGCAATGGATTGCAAAATCTCATTTTGACAGCGGTTCAGCTCTCCAAGGTCAGTTGAGTAATAAGAAAAAAGTGTCAACCATTTAAGATAGAAAATAATTTCTGAAGAAGTTTGTTCCTGTTACTTTTTCATCTCCTATAAAAAAATCAAACACGCAAGTAAAAATGCAAACTAACTAATTTCAGTGGTTTGTTAATAATAGGTCTGCAGTGAATTAAACCTGAATTCATTCCATTATATGTTTTTGGCAGCTTGGAACTCTATATATTTTAGTTTTTCTCTATTCCCTAAATGCAGATTGCTTGATGGTGTGTAAGAGAGCTAATTAGATATAAATACCAACCAGCACCCAAATAAAAAGGATCATAATGATCATACAGTGAACAGCTGTGCCATTCGATAAATTGGTTTCTTTTCTAATACTGCAGCAATTCAAACATTTTCTAGCTCCAAAAATGTTTTTCCCCTTCATAGGCCAGATTCAATTAAAAAAAAAAGTCCTGCTAATGCAGGACTTGAGAAGGCCAGAAAAATCTGAGGCTTTGTGAACTTTTGTTACAAAAGCTAGACAGAATTCTTATTTGATTCTGGCCTTCTCTGATTTCTTAACTGATAGCACAACAACACATAGAAGTAATGCTTATGGGATCAGTGCAAGGAGGGAATACTAGATTATAACTGAGGATTGTAATTGAGAAATAAATAGCTGTCTTCTATAAAATGGAGCCTTATTTGTTTGTTTTGCTTTGTTTTACCATTTTCTGTATTGATCTACCATTGAAAAGGTCTGCCAACAACATGAAACAGAATGAATTCAGGTTTAATTCACTGCAGACCTATTATTAACAAACCACTGAAATTAGTTTGCATTTTTACCTGTGTAATTGAATTCAATTTGATTTAATTCAATACATATTTATTTAGTGCCTATTCTGTGCCTAGTGCTATTTGAAGTGCTACTAAACCAGAGAGACACTGTTCCTCCTTCTCAAGGAGTTAACAGTCTCACTTGGAAAAAATAAGCAAAACTCCTTAAGATTATATAGCAAAATAAATCAAATTGTGATTTTTGTAGGGGAAAACAGTGAGGCATTGCCCTAGAAAATAATGGAGGACTGGGGAGTTATCTAAAATAAATAGATCTGGAAGGCTTCTCTGAGGAAGTGACATTTAAGCTGAGACCAAATTTAAGCTGATTAAAAGGAAATGCTCCATGCTTCTACAAAGAAGAAAGCAGCAGAAATTCATGCTCCTTACTTTGTGATGATAAATCTCAGTCCTGTTTTGAAGTTACAAAAAACAGCTACCAACTTGTAGTTAAAAATGGTGCCTGAATGCCTTGCTACCCTCCTAAAGCTACATTAAAACGATAACAAAAAGTTAACTCAGGAAAGGGGTGTAATATTAATAGAACCAAAAGAATAGGAAAGGAGATAACAGAAAAAAAAATGTTGCAATCTGTAAAGCAGATGGATGAATGGAAACTGACTTGGCACACCCCAAAATCCCAAGCTTGTAGTGGAGAAAGCCAAGAAACAATCAGATTTATATCACTGTACCTCCAAAATACTTAGAGTAGTGCCAGGAACCTCAGAAAGATGAATTAGGGGCAAAGAGTAGGAAAATTGGTTTTACAAGTTTACTTGAATTTACCTGAAAAGTTAGCACCCAAGCCCCTTCTCTACTTCATGTAACTGGCATACAGCCCTTTCTCGACCCACAGAAAAATAATGGAAGTTAATTTTATAGAGGAGGTAAAATAAAGGGTCTCTGGAATAGGAGACACTAGGTATAACTAAAGATTGGGTTACTATATTTAAAAAGGGATTATGTGAGAGTTCACATGTTGACTATTAATAACCTCATAATTCTTCTCTAAGATTCCAGAATGCTACCAGCCAGGCCTAAACGCTGCAATGAAAGGATCAGAAAAATCAAGGGTCTGCTAAGGAAATAATTTACCCAGATTGTTACCAGACTCTGAACAGCATTTTTCCAAGTTCTTGGTGTTCCTTGGGAAAGGAATTTCATGACACACCATATAAACCAAGTAAGTGAAAGCTTTTAGTGAAAGCAAAAGTACACTCTCAGAGAGGAAAACTAAAGAGAACAGCTGCACTGGGGGGAAGTGGTTTTAGATGTTTTGCAGTCTTACTAATTGAGGTGAGGAGTATTAAAGGTCAAGGTGTTGGCTTTTACTAAGAATTTGGGTAGTAATTCCTAGAATTGCTTTGCCTCACATTTTCATACTTTATGTGGTGATTTCAAAGGTGGAGAAATTTTAAAACCACAATGTAAATGATATAGTGATTAGCCAGAGTTCATATGAAGCTACAGAGAAAGCTGACAAGCCAGTTGAAGCCAGTTCTGGTGCAGTTATCAGCCCCCTTTGTTTAAGGGTTGTTTCCTTCCACACTTGCACCTGATCTTCAAGTCACTGCATGGGGTCTCATCTCTCTCTATTAGCCTCCAACAAGATCACAGTATTATGAAGCTAAAGTTAAAGAAAGTCTTCCTGCACGTAGAGCTTACAATCTGTTCTTTAGAAGATTAATTATGAAGTGGCACTCCGAAATAACTAGGCATTTGAAAAAAAATCAACATAAAAGACGAATATCAAAACAAATAGACATAACCAAACAACTTAGAGAAAACAGATACTATGAGTGAAAAATAATTTAAAAAATACTAGTCTCTTCAAAGAAATGAGAGAAAATTACTAACCCATGAAATCAGGAATGTTTGCTATAAAAAAGGGAACATTACAAGCATAATAAAAAGTTCCTAAAATTAAAAGGTAATTTATTACATATGAAAAGCTCAATAAGAAGGGTTAAAAGATACAGTTCATGAAATATCCAAGATACTTACCTGGCAGGGGAGATACCATGATCACGAAGGTGGTTTTCCCAAGGCGAGGCTTATCCATTGCACTCTGGATGTGCTGACCCCTGTGATTTCGCCAAATGTGGGAAACTCGACTGCATACTTTGTGGTAGTGGGGGACTGTGTTCGTGCTCTCCCCTGATAAAAAAAAAAAAGAAAAGAAAGAAATATCCAAGAAAGTAAAAAGGTAAAGATGTAGAAAAATAGGAAAGGGGAATAAAAATAGAAGACCTATCCAGGAGATTTAAATTCAAATAATGAGTTACAGAAAGAGAGAATGTAAAAATCAGAGGGAAGAAAATAAAGAAATAATCCAATACAATTTCCCAGGCCTGAGGGACACTGGTTTCTAGATTGAAAAGGCCTATCACGTGCCTAGCACAGTGGATAAAAATAATCCTCACCAAAACACATTATCACAAAATTTCAGAACACTAAGGGAGAGAAAAAGATCCTAAATGGTTCAGAGAGAAAGAATACCATTCACACAAAGGATCATATCTCAGAATGGTGGATTTCTCAACAGTACTGGAAACTAAAAGAAAACGAAACAATGATTTCAAAATCCTGACAATTATTTTCAACATAAAGTTCGATGTTTATGAACTATTGGTCAAGCTGAGGTTAGAATAAAAACATTTCAGATATGCAGTCTCAAAAACTATGCCATTTGGGCACCTTTTCCCAGGAAGCTACTAGAGAATGTGTACCTCTAAAACCAGGGGAAATACTAAGAAAGAGGAAGAAAACAGAAACTCCATCAGACACACACCCACACATAAAAAAAATTGGTTTGGAGAAGGACATTAAGAAGATGAAATTATGCTTGAATGTATGCAAAATTTACCAAACTGGGAAGAGTCTGGGGCCAGATTATTGATAAATACACAGGAAACTAAGCAATCAAAACCAAAATAGTTAATAACAGAGGATACCCAAAAAGATAGATGAGGAAGGCCAAACAGTTTACTACATATCTCGGGCTCAGTCAAGTATTTGTTTAGTCACAATGACATAAACACTAAGAAATTAATTCTATTAATAGGGTGGGACACATGAAGTGTACTGAAGGTCATGAAAGAGACTAACTCCTAACTATCTGTAGTAAGAAGGAAATAGATAATGCCAAAAACTTAGCAACAAAATTAAGTTAGGGTATAAACACATTACATGGCCATATAAAGGAAAGTACCAAAATAAGAATGAGATTGGTTGTCTCTAAGTAGCAGTGAGAGAAATGCTCTTAACAAGCCTCAAAAATCTACAGTATTTAACTCCTTAGAGTATGTACTTGTAAAATTTTGATAAAACAAAAACTAATTTAAAACAAAAAAGTGAATAGCTGGCAAAATAGAAGCTTGATTATGTATTTAGGATAAATCTAGATTAACACCAGAATAATAGCTATAATTTCTTTGAAATAGAATAATGACATTGTATAAAATGATTTATCTCTTGCTTATACTTAATTGAATCCAAATTCTGTAGTAGTATCTGACTCCACTTTTTACCTACTAGCCCATCAATGTAAAGTCTGGTACAGAGTTGGTGCCCGATAAATGTTAGTTCCCTCATTTCTCTATATCATTTTACATTGGTTATACTGATCTATTGTTGTGTTAGGCTCTCTTGTGTGGTTGTCCTAGCTCCTGAACTGTGTAATAAAGATCCCACAATCCAATTCCATCCCCAAATTTCCTTGTCCTGCACACAAAACAATTTTGGAGGAAACTACTTCTAGACTGAAGTATTTCTAAAGGATTTGTAGACTTTCGCTCACTTGATGTCTCAGGATCTTAGAACACTGATCTATATCCAATCCTGAGTTGGTTCTTTTCTTTTATAAATGTGAACCCATTGACTAAGGAGATAAATGACTTGGGTTCAGCAAGAATTGGTTAATTAATGACAAAATATTCCATGGGATGCGTGGGGATTTAGCGGCACTACTGTTTGTTCTATTAACAAGAAAGGTGTTAAAATCTGTGTTAAGATACACTCTAAAGGTCTGAAGTTCTACCATTTATATATAGATCTTCCATCTAAGAAATGCAAACTGTTATTACTCAAGAGTATTCACCTGCTTCATGAGCAAAGGAGTTCGTGGGATGGGCAATAATAGAACCTAATGATTCATATTATCAATTCCCACATCGGCACCAAATGAGTATCTCCAAAAAGATTTTTAATAATGAAGCTAGTGTGCAAAAAAGGTAAAGGTCACATTTAAAAAATTCAAGCTAATAAACTTTGCTAATAGATTTAATGGGATGACAGGTCTGTATATTCATTCAAACCTGAATCATATTACATCTCAGTGGACAAATGGTACATTTTAATTTCAAGTACTTTTATGTCATAGAGTAACACTTTTTATTACATAAGAAAAAGAAAACATAATATAGGCAAGCACAAGCACAAAATAAAAATCACATGTAATACCACCACCCAGAGATAAATTTGTTAATATTTTATCAGGTTGGTACATATCCTTATAGTCTTTTTTTCAAAGTGTTTATGTATGTGTCTGTGTATGCAGATATATTTTTATTTTTTCCAAAACTTAGATTATATACTATACATTGTATTTCAACTTGAGTTTTTAAAAAATTTAACACTATGTTATGAGCATTTCTGATGTCAATAGACTTCTATAGTATGATTTTTTTAATGTGGTATGGTATATAGCTCAATCATATGATTATGCTATACTTTATACAATCAGTCTCCTGCTGTGGGGCATTCTTTACAATATTTCTTGATTATAAATTAAGCTGATATGAACATCATTGTGCATGTATCTTTGTTTATATCTCTGGTGATTACTTTAAATTTCTAAATTGGAATTTCTGGATCAAATCCTACTTAGACTTTGATTCAACAATTCTACTTCTAGAAACTTAGTGTAAGGAAATGATTAAGGTTGCATTTTAAATCAATTTTTAAATCCATTTTAAATCTGCTGCTTAGTAAATAGAATTAATAGACTTTAAGTCACTTAATTTTAATCAAATCAAAAAATTTACATTTCAGCCCAATTCCCATCTGCATCATAGCTCATCAACATGAGGACAATTTCTGGAAATTACCTGTGGAAGTAGTACCTATGCACCTGTGAGAGAATAAAACCTCATGCTATGATATTGTATTGAATCTAATTGGCAAATTCTGTTCATGTAGGAAACTGGGATGAGATATATCTCAAAGACTGAATTGAGAAGGACAAATTTTGTCACACAAAAGAAAATGGTTTGATCTTTCCAAAAAAGACAATGCTTTGATCATTCCATTATAAGAATTCAACCCAACCAAGAACATTATAGAGTATCTGTCTATAACTTGAATAAGCAGACCTACCTTTCCCCATCCCTGATTTCATTGCTTCCATAAATTATTTAACTAACATGATGATATCTTTAAAGTGTTGCTTTAAAGCAACTAAGCAGACAGGCTCCATTATAAATAATGGAAACCATGTTCTAAAGAGTCCATAGAGAGGAAGAAGGCGTGTGTCTTGTTGCTAAATTCATTTTATAATAATGAAAAAGTTGGTCACCACATCTCCAACTCGATGAATTTTTCAAAAGCTGTGGCCAAAACAACCTGGGGTCCTTGTTAAAAACACAGGCTTCTGGCTCTTCCTTAGACCTACTCAATAAGGCTTTCTCGGGATGGAACCTGGAATCTATATTTTTAAAATGAATGTCCCTGGTTATTCTTATTCACACAAACATCTGAGAACCAGTACACTAAATGATTGCAGAGAGTATAGAAAAACCTTTACATTTCTAAAGAAAGAATCAGGAATGAGATTATAATAGACAAGATGAGAAAGAGGGGAGTAGATCACAAATGCTCACTCTCATAATCATTAAATCTGAAACATACACACATACTGTATACACACAGGCACACACATATACTTATGAATAGTATTGCTTTATTAGTTTATAATTGTTTTCATAAATGCTATTAAGTATAAAAAAGCAGAATATTGAACAAGGTATGGAAAATGGCAGCATATAAATTTAAAATATATATGTGTATATATACTAAGAATTACTACATAGTTTTATAAGGTTTTATCCTTAAATAAATATTCTTTGATAGCTTCCTCAATAGTTTGAGCTCAGAATTTTATTTGGACAAGGGGAACACCATAAATAAATGGCAATCCCAAACTTCTTTGATGCTCAGTGCATCTATATAATAGGATTAGGCCAAAGGGTTAAATGCAAGTGGTACAGGAAAATTAGGGGAAGTCTTCTTAAAAGGAGTGGAAATATTAGTCTGTTTCTTCCTTACCAGAATATTGATGTGCTGGCTGGAATGTGGACATGATGATGGGGTTCGAGTAGCCAAACTGATCAAATTTTGAGAATGGCTGAACAATCAAATAAAATATAATAATAGAGTATCATACTGGCCTGAAACTGCCTACATTAGGTAAGCAAAATATTAAGCAAGTGTAACACTGTATTCAGTGTTATCTTAGTTGTTCATGCTACTCATATGTAAACCTAATCTGTCTTCATGTATACAGAGAAGGTCATGGATGGGAGAAGCTCAAATTCTAGGAAGTGAAATACCAGAAGTCAGGCTTAAATGTGAATACCAAATTTTGGTTCTTTGAAAAGATCAACAAAAGTTGACAAATCTTTAGCTAGACTGACCAAGAAAAAAAGAGAAAAGACTTAAATTACTATAATCAGAAATGAAAGAGAAGACATCACTACTGACATTTTTAGGGGAGAAGCGGAGAGATTATAGAAGAAACTATGAACAACTGTATGTCATCAAATTGGATAATCTCGAAGAAATTGACATAATCCTAAAAAGAAAAAAATATCAAAATTGATTCAAAAACAAATAGAAAATCTGGATATAACTATAACAAGTAAAGAGATTTAATTAGTAATAAAAAAAATCATTCCAACAAGGAAAAGCCCAGAACCCAGCTTCACTGGTGAATTCCATCAAATGTTTAAAAAAGAATGAACACAATTCCTTCACACACACTTTAAAAAAATATTAATAGAGTTGGAGGGGAACGATTCCCAGTTCATTCCGTGAGAACAGTATTATCCTGATACCAAAACCAGATAGACATCACTTATAAGAAAAGTTATTGACAGTATCTTTTATGAAGGCACAAAAGTCCTAAAGAAAATACTAGCAAACAAATCCAGCAACACATGAAAGAATTTACACACCATGACCCAGTGGAATTTATCCCAGAAGTGCAAGATTGGTTTAATATCCAAAAATCAATTAATGTAATACATCATATTAATAACTAAAAGTATATTACCATTTCAAAAGACACAGAAAAAGATTTTGAAAAAATCCAATGTCTCTTTCATTATAAAAATACTCAACAAACTAGGAATAAAAAGGAATTTTGTCAACCCAATCAAAGACATCCAGGAAAAAAACCATAGGTAATATTATACTTAAAGGTGAAAGATTGAATGCCTTCCCCCTAAGATCAAAATCAAGGCAAGAGTATCTGTTCTCATTACCTGTATTTAACATTATACTGGAGGTCCTAGCCAGGATAATGAGAAATAAAATGTATCTATATTGGAAGGGAAAATGTAAGAATTTCTTTGCAGATTACATAACCCAGTATATAGAAAATCCTAAGACATCCACACACACAAAAACATACTATTAGAGCTAATAATGAGTTCAGCAAGGTGACAAAATACAAGTTCAATAGCAGAAAACAATCCAAATATTAAGGAAACAATTCTATTTATAATAGCATCAAAAAGAATAAACATTTAGAAATCAAATTAACAAAAGAAGTACAAGAATTATACTCTGACAACTACAAAATATTGTTGAACTAAATTAAAGAAGACCTAAATTGAACAGAAAGACATCGAATGTTCATGAATTATAAGACATAATATTGTTTAGCTGGTATTCCTCCCCCAAATTTATCAACAGATTTAAAACAAACTGTATTGAACTTGAACTTCTATTTTGCAATCTATCTGAACTCATTAGCTCTAATAGATATTTTTGGTTGGACCCCTTACTTGCTCTATAAACAAAAATCAACTTCAAGTGGATCATAGACCTGACTTCTTGGATATGACACCAAAAAGAACAAGTAGGAAAACAAAAGTAGACAAATATCCTTTCTGGAAAAATGTCTATCCAGGCCAGGCACGGTGGCTCGCTCCTGTAATCCTAGCACTCTGGGAGACAGAGGCAGGTGGATCGTTTGAGCTCAGGAGTTCGAGACCAGCCTGAGCAAGAGCAAGACTCTGTCTCTATCAAAAAAAATAGAAAGAAATTAGCTGGACAACTAAGAAAAAAAAAATATATATATATGGGTGTGTGTGTATATATATATATATATATATCTATATATATATATACATATATATAGAATTAGCCAGGCATGGTGGCATATGCCTGTAGTCCCAGCTACTCGGGAGGCTGAGGCAGGAGGATCGCTTGAGACCAGGAGTTTGAGGTTGCTGTGAGTGAGGCTGATGCTACTGCACTCTAGCCCGGACAACAGAGTGAGACTGTGTCTCAAAAAAAAAAAAAAATTCTATCCAAATACTTTGCCCATTTTAAACTACATTACTTCTGTTTTTATTTTTCTCCTTGCCTCAGCTTCCCAAAGTGCTAGGATAGACAGGTATGAGCTACTGCACCCAGCCAATGATTTGTAAATATTTTCAGCCATTTTGTGGATTTACTTATTATTTTATTGATTATATGGATAACACAAAAGAATTTAATTTGGATTACATCCAATTTATCTAGGTGAATTTATCATATGTGAATTATATCTCAATAAAGCTGCATTTAAACACCTATGGAAAGACAGTATCTTTAACTATAAGTGAATATAGCCAGAGACAAATTGATTAAAAGTCTACAGTGTTTTTCAGGAATAGTTTTACCAAAGCAACTACAAGGCTGGCCTGCAAAAGTCTGTAATGTTTGACACCTAAGCAACCCTAGGATCCCATATGTGCACCAACAAATGTAAACTACAGGTTTTATTCGTCAATCTGGCTTTGAGCTTCTTCTTGTGTTTCTTGCACATACATTCCCATACTTTTTAGCTTGCCTTTGTATGAAATGCTTCAAACTACTTGACTTCAAATCCTGGATTCAGTTATCAATAATCGTGTGGCCTTGGGCAACTTACTTAATCTTTCTATAGCTCAGGTTTTCCTATCTGTAAAATGTGAATGCTAATAGTACCTTTCTCACTGGCTTGGTGTGAGATTTTAAAGAGTTATTTTACGTACAACTCTGATAATACTGCCTGACATATAGTGAATGCTAAGCATAAGTTATTAATACTATTTCTATGTGGTTGTTGGTAGGGAGAGTAGGAAATCTTTTAATTAACTCAGTATGCCTACTATTCAGTTTTACAATTGGCAAAAGAAAACCTTAAATTCGTGCTCACTCTTGTGTGCCTGTCCTCCAAACTTCCTCATTTCTCTAGATGGCATCATTATCTCCTCTGCTTTTCAGATCAGAAACTCAGAGTCTTCAGTCTTCTTTTTCTCTCACTCCACACATTAAATCCATCATCAAGTCCTCTCAGCTCTACCTCTTGAATATATTCTAAATCTGTCCATATTTCACTAAATCTATCAACACTATCCTGGTACAAGCCATCATAATTTTTCTCTTTGTCTGCTACAGTAGCCTCCTAATTGGTCTTTCAGATTTCACTCTTGCAACACTAAGGTCCATTCTCCACAACAGTGAGTATTGTTTTTAAAGCCTCAATTAAATCACATCACTCCCTTGATTAACATTTTCAATGGCTTCCCACTGTATTTGGATTATAATTACTTTGGCTCACAAGAGCCTTTATGGAAGCTGGTCTCCAAAGATTGCAACCATCAGTCAAGAGTTAGAGTCTATTTACCCTCTGCTTGAAATGGAGTTGCCCCTGTGACTTGCTTTGACTGATAAAATGCAATGGAAGTGATATTCTGGGATGTCCAAGTTCAGATCATAAGAGGTCTAGCAGTTTCTGCTTTGTCCCTCGTGGAAGTCGGTTGCCATGTATTAAGTCTGACAACCCTGAGACCACCATGCTCTGAGAAAGCCCAAGAAAGTCATGGGAACAGATAGAGGACACGTAGAGAAACATCTACATACCAAGAGTACAAGCAACTTCTTGGACAATTTGGCCCAGCCTAGTTATCAGATAAACACTATCAAGTGTCTTCAGCTGACACCACATGGAACATGAGCCAAGGCCTGCGGAAACTCCTGACCTACAAAATCATGAAGAATAAATTGTTGTATTAAGCTATTAGGTTTGTAAGTGCAGCTCTCATGAAACTTTTCCCCTGTACTTCTCCAGACTCATCTCATACTAAGTCTTTGTGTTCTAACCAGGCTTACTCTCTTTTTCTTCTTCTAATATTGAAAGCTTGTTCCTGCCTTACGACCCTTAAAGTCACTGTTCCCTTTGTCTAGAAGTCTCTTTCCTTAATTATGAGCATAGCTAACACATTTTCATCCTTGAGGTCTCATTTCAATTGTCACCTCCCCAAACAAGCCTTTCACAGCCACATTACCTGGAGTAGCTCCACACCACCACTGTGATCATTCTATCATGATTATTCATTTTGGTTTTAGTATTAATAATATTAGAAGTTATTTTGACTGTTTACTTGTTTTTTATCATCTGTTTTCTTTCATGAGGATACAAACTTTGTCTATTTTGTTCAATGCTATAAAATTAAAACTGTGAACAGTGTCTTGATATAGAGTAAGTGCTAAATAAACAGACTGAATCAATGAATAAAGGTGAAAGGGTATTCTTACATTCTAGTAGACCCAAAGTAATGACTATGGGTTACCATAGTGGATATTCTCAATTTTCCTTCCCTAATCCTCTCTCTACCCTTTTCTCCTTGTTCTGTGCCCCCAAGAAGATGGCTTTATGTCAAGATGAATAGGCTTCCTTGCACTCTTGTTTTTGGTTGGTTTTGGCCAACGGGAGGAACCAAGGGAGGAGAGAGGTCAGGGTATTTATTCTAATAACCTCCTCCCAGAGAGTTCACTGACAGCTACATCCTTCTTCCAAAGATCACAGCTCCCAGCAGGTGGCTTTTTCTTATGGTAGGGCTAATCTCTTCAGGATCTCTTAATATTTCCCTCCTCTTATCCACTCAAGCCAAGGAATGGTAAAGCTCCTCACTGTCATTATCCCTGAGTGCTTCAATATTTTTTTGTTGATTTACCTTAATCCTGTCCAGACATTTTAAATAGTCTTTTCTGCTTTAAATGTAGCATCATTACTACTCTTTTAGTCCATTTCAGATACTATAACAAAATCCCACAAAATGAGAGGCTTCTAAACAACAGAAATTTATTTCTCACAGCTCTGCAGGCTAGGAAGTCCAAGATCAAGGAAGCAGGAGATTTGATGTCTGCTTTCTCAACATGGTGCCTTTTTACTCTGTTCTAACAAGGTGGAAGTGGCTAGTTAACTCTTTGCCCTCTTTTTTATAAAGGATTAATCCCAATCATGAGGAAATATGCCCTCATGATCTAATCACCTCCAAGAGGCCGTACCTTCTAATACCATCGCTTTATGGGTTAGGATTTCAATATATAAATTTTGGGGGTCACAAACATTGAGACCATAGAACCTGCGAAGACCCTAAATTGCTTTCTAGTCCTGAAAATACATCTTTACTGTAGCTGTTTTAACTGAATTATAGTAATTTTAATAATTTTCACAAGTATACTATTACATATTTTTATTTTAGTTAGTCTATACACTTATTAATCTACCATTAGATAATTGAAAGATGGCCACACATATTACCACTCTTCTTTTGAAACTCATTCCTTTGGGCAATTAAGAGCCTATTACTACAGACATATACCTACACACATTTGCACACCCACATAACATACCCATTTCTGCTTTCAGAATTACTTCACTGGGGCAAACTCATCATCTCACTTAGGGGATTCTGTTCTCACCACCTCCAAACACTCAAGCCATGGAAACTCATTCCAGAACAGTTCAGCTATTCTTTTACTAACATGACTCATATTGACTCTGAAGGGAGAGTATATTACAAAGGTCACAAAGTGGAAGCAGAAGAATTTAAGGTGAAATAATGTATAAAGAGAAGTTGGTAAACAATCCAGATTGGTACTGTCTGTAACAGTGCAGAGATCAAATATGGAGGATAATTTGTCCCGTTCAGCTAGGTATGTTACCAATTTAATGAAAATATTTGTTGGTAAATATGTTGGTAGCTTTGTATGGGCATTGGCAAGATTGCTACTTTTATGAGTCTAGCTGCAAGGATGAGGCAACAGCAACCTCATTTGAATGCAAAAACAATTTCCCTAAAAGTTCGATGAAAGCAGTGACAGTGCTAGCTAGAAGTAGAACTTAATTTTTAAGTTGGATTTTAAAAATTGTTTTCTTGAAACATTCATGCATCTTTAAATCACAGAAGCATAAAGTTTTATAGATAGGAATCCTAATAATCCTTTGTCCAAACCTCTCACTTTACAATAAACAAAACAATGTCTAAAGTGATTAATCAGAGGTCAAAACTGGGAATATAATTCCTTGTGTCTTTGTTTTCTAGCCTCTGATCTTTTTTTATCAATTGTTTTATAAATATGGCTTCCACAGTCCAGGATATGGTGGGTTACAGAAGATGGTCTGGTTGACAGCTCACAGGGAGGCCAAGGGATGGTACACCCTTCCCAAGTCACTTCAGTAAGAGCATCTCTGCTTTTATTGCTTTTATACATGTTTCCATATAATATTTTCTTTGGAAAAATTCCCTGGTATTAAAAAAGAGAGATTTAAAAATTACCATTCTATGTCATGCTATTAGAAACTAGCTGAAGAAATCTGCAAGAAAAAAATGCGTTGATTTGATTGAATCTGATGGTACACAGGTAAATGTTTAAAAATTGTCTTTCTGAGGAAAAAAAATCCTAACTTGTAGTATTTGTCAATTTCTGTCTCATCACGGCTGATTTCAAGCTACCAACATGATGATGTCAACCAGCTTGCAAAATTCCTGAAAATTTAACAGTCAGCTTTCACAAGCCATTATGAGCTAGCTCCAACACACCGCTGATTGCATTCCTTCTATGTGCAATTTACTCCTATGCTTTGTCTGATTTTATTCTTATATTTATAAAACCAACTGATAGTTTTTGTCATTATGCTAATAAATAAAAGGCAAGAAAGTAGTCCTTATGCCTTGAAAAATTTTCTTCTCTGTTGAGGTTTTTGTATGGGTTATTTTGTTTGTCTATTGGTTTGGGGGTTGGTGATGGGATTTGATTACAAGTAAACATGTGTGATCTCTTAGCTAGAAAGTAGCATGTTTACAATGGAATGCTAATGGAACAACTGTGGGTAAAATCAGTGACCATCCTGGAAGTGAATCAGAATGTTTACACACATAGATCTTTCCATGCGGCAACAGCATCTGCTTTTATATGTGCAGAGGTACTATATTATCAAACATGAGGAAAATATCTTTGGGTGTGTTGCTCTTCTTGCTTCATCTCCCTAGGAAGCCGTTCAGTTACATCTCATTATTCTCTTTGACTCCAGTGGGTGTTCCATGCTCAGATGGGCTCTTTTTTTTCACCCCAATGACCTCTTTCCACATGTCTCTCATATTGCTCTACCTCCTGCTGTCCTTGAAATACAGAGACAGATAAAAATTTCCACATTAAAAGAGAAAGATTTTCAGGGATAAGAAAAGGAAAATCAAAGAAAGAATATTGTCCAAATATTTGTGTCAAGGTTCTTTCAATGTATATGGCCTCCTCTTCCTCCTTTCTTTAGTTCAAAGAATATAGGCGGGGTTGCTGCATGGCTCACACCCGTAACAACCACATTCCCACCTTGTGTTGTGTACATTTTGATCCAAATGCATTTATCAAAATTGTTCCAGCTAATGTTTCTACTCTTATCCTCTGTGCCATATTCCTTACTTCTGTGATTAAAATCTCAATGATAGTAGAAGACATCTCCATTTTCTTTCATTTCCCACAATTTCTTCCAGAACATATAAAATACTTAACAACAGTAAAATAGTAAGGACTATCATGTTCACAGAGGTCTATCTGCCTTCTTCCAATGTGTCTGTGTAGGTTGGTGAAGAGAATGAAACAAGGATAATAATCTCCAAAGCAGTGTATAGATTTATTCTACCTTTTGAAGAACTTTCATGCTCAAATTCACTGAAACTGGATATTCCAGTAAAAAGAGATTTCCTGTGATGTATTTTAAACAGAATTGAAATTCACTTTGATTACTTTAAAATATAATCAAGCTATATGCAAAACCTAAGCAGATATAATTTCATAGTTACTCAGATTTATAAATTGTCTCTCACTACCTTATGATAAAGAAGTGGCAATTGCTCTAATATTATGTTAGTTCACACCAATCCTGCTGCCCTGACAATTTCATGATACATTCCAATCATCTCATGTTCCTTCATCTTAATACCAATAAATCCCTTCAATTGGTTATGGCCCTTTGATTCCTCCACCCAATGCCACATCATTTACTCTCTATCTTTGGTAAGAGAGTCACAGATTTTACTGACCTGGAGGAAGATGCTGACTTTTTGTATTTCAAATCATTCTATCTAGTTTGACTCTATTGTGCCTTTTGTTAAGAAAGTTGGCACCATGATGAGTGAACAGGTAAGTAAGCTCAGGAGTCACAATTGGATTTCAGGTTGAAAAAAATCAAGCGAACTACGATATTGCAGGGTTTCCCATTTTCAATTAATCAGAGACATTTACATTTGCTTTATTTATAAGGCAAAAGAATATTTTCAATGCCTGATCTGAAATTTCATCCAGAGATTGGAGATTCAAGCTGTGATCTTTCTGCCTCTTTCATCACTGCCAGTAATAAAGATTCTGCAACCAGAACTTGGCTGACAATTTGGTTGATGCATGACCCACAACAGAAAGCACTTTGGCTCTTCCTGAGTGGTCTTGGTGCTGAATTCTTAATAGGATCAAAAACCTGAGGCTATCAGAAAATTAAGATATGATTCAAAGATGCTTATAGGTGGCATGTACAACATTTCCAGGACACTTGGGATTTAGTGTGCCACTTCTGTTTTAACTTAGGGTGTCTAAATAAAATAGCACAGACTAGAGAAAAGATACAAATGGCAATTCACCTCAACTCATCTTAAGTTAAACCAACTTTAAAGAACCCAGAGACATCAAAAATACCTGTGTCCAATTTATTCATTTTATTAATACACTAGTTTTATTAATACACTAATCAACCTGTGTGAATGTGGGAAACATAAAAGATTTCATCAAAAGCACATATATTTAAGGATGATCAATTAATAAATGATTCCTAAATTATTAAAAATAAAACTTTGAAATACAAAATACAGTATATATCTTTTTTGCTAAACACTATTCTATATGATACTGCCTTGTCCATTTAACTCTACCCTGACTAGTGACATGTTGGACAATGAAACAACATAATATCTTATCTCTTCCTCCATTTTCAACTGCAAGCCACTCAACTGTTCCTGTTCCTACCATGGTGACTTATGCTGCTTTATAGCAAACTATTCATTCTCAACCCCATCAAACTTCAACCCAAGCATTATGTCTGCCCTTTCTCATCTACTATCCTCATAAAAGTGTCTTCCATACATAAACTCCAATAAACCTGCATGGCCTCCTTCTATTTCTGTTCTAGGTAGTGGAATTTACATACAATAAGCCTATGGAACTTTGCTCCTATGTGGGAGAAACAAGAGCAAAGAATATAGAAACATTAAACTTTAGAGTTTGTGTTCCATGTAGCAGACATGATATTAACAGATAGCTACTATCCAAATCAATCCTTAAAACCATATAGCATTGTTAGCACCATTTTACAAATGAGGAAATTGAAGTTTCAAGTCCATTTTACAAGACTCCAAATCCTATACAATATGTTGTATCCAAAAGCCTCACTTGACTGATAAAATTGAAAACATACTGAGCAGGTTGTAAAAAGTAAAAAGTTGGGTAGAGTTGATAACATCTTTCTAAAGAGGAACAAAGCACAAAATGAGAAATAGTTATTTAATACAGGAAATAGAATGAAGTTCAACAGGGTTTTTTTTTAATGAAACATTGCAGAGGCCATGTCTCTACAGGTGGCTGCTGGCTTGATCACTTGGAGGACCTCGACCAGTCAATGTACACAATTTACTAGATTTCCACTCTATTGAAAAATCCAACTGGTGGTTTTGTTATCATGCTTATTTACCCTGAGAGTCCAAATGAAAAACGCAAGATAATACTTTAAGGGTGACTGAACAAGGCTCCAGGAAGCAGAGCTAAATTTAGTTGTCCTAGTGCTTCATAAGTTGAATGTAAATAAGTAAGTTAGAGATGTGGTAAAGACAGAAACTTACAATTCTGTAACAAGAAATAGTATAAAGAATGAAAAAAGACATGCTCATGTGATATTCTTATTCTGTGGTACTATTATATAAGTATTGCATTTAGTCTTGAGTTTCACATGTTGAAAAATTGGAAAGGTTGCACAAGAGTAACAGGAGACTGGCTTTATGAATATAGGCTAAAGAAATTGAGTTTGAGATTTATTCTTATTAAATATTATGCTGTATTTTTCTACAAGGTTCAAAGTACTTAATTAGGAAAATCTAATGTTATAAAATTGGCAATAAGGGAAATATAAATATAAAAAAATTATAAGTAAATAAAACTATGCTAGGTCATTTACATGTTATTTTTTTTAATACTCACATTTAATCTGTGAGTTTGCCCTTTTCTAAAAATGAGAAAATTAAGTCTTTAAGAAGTTAAATGACTTGCCTCGAGTCACACATCTAAAAAACTGGCCAAATAGAGACTCAAGCACTGAAATTTGTAAGTACTGCAATAATACTGGAATACAAAGAAGCCATAGATAGATGCAGAGGCAAGGACGGGAGTGACTGGTAGGAAACAAGCCTGGAGAAATAGGAGGGACCAAATCAAAAGAGTTTTTTTTTAATATATAGAAGTTTGATTGCATCCAAATGACAGCTCACTGAAGAGTTTTAAGTCAGGAGGAGAATGTTTAGATTCACGTCAGAAAGGTAACTTTGGTAATATTACAAAGGCCATCAGAGTGTAAAGAGTCATGACTAGAGAAGTGCTCTAGTACAGCAAAAAGTTATGAGGACCTGAACTAAGGCAGTAGGCATAGGAAAGGAGAACAGATTAGGGACTCTACTGCAAATATATTTACAAAGTAGAATTAATAGATCTAGATGACTGCTTAGATGTAGGTGGTAAAAGAGAGGGAGAAGTCTATGAAGATTTTGAGCTTCTAACTTGAATTGTCATTAGGGGACTTATATGATACATAGATATTAATAAAAGAAGAAGAAGAAAAGTTTGTATAGGGACATACTGAGAATACATTCAGACATGTTGAGTTTAAGTTGGTACTAGAAAATCAAGGTGAAGATTTCTAGCAGTCAGTTGGATGTATAGGGTCCTAGGTCAAGAAAGAGATAAAAACTTGCTATATAAATTTGAAGTCAAGGACTTTTAGACAGTAGTTAAAATTGTAAGAGAGGGTGCATTGCTCAAGGAAAGCATGTAAAGTGAAAAGAGGACTGACAACAACATCCTGCAAGACATTAAAGTTTAAATGGCAGGTGCAATGACGAGAGGACACTGACCTAGCATCTTCTATGTGATGAGTACTTTGCCAGGTGCTTTACACATAGGCATCAATAAGGTGGGAAGAAAAGTTGAACAGAAACCCTGGAAGACAGAGCTTTAAGAGGTAGGCAGTTGTAACAAAGTCAAATGTCAAAGATGGATTAAGATAAATGTTCACTAGATTTAACAGTTAGAAGATTAGATTATTGGTGGCCATCCAGGGTCATAGTATGAAAGGAAGTCAGAATGATATGAGCTAGGAGTTGAAGATGTGTAGGTAATTACTGTAGACACATCTGCTATTTTAAGAAGCTTGGCAATCATAAGGGAGTGTCTGGAGGAAGAGACAGAAACATACATTATATCAGCCTTTGGAGTATAAGAAATATACAAATGTTGAATGTCAGCATATAAATTGCTCTCTTTTGTTGCTGTACCACTGGCCACATAAAGATGTCATTGTTATGCTCTTAGGCCCCCTCTGAACTACAGATTCACTTTAACAATTTGATCAGCTTCATGTCGATGGCCATGAGTCAATGAATTGTCTTCAACTCAACCTTTCTTAAAGGTCCCTATTTATTCACATTTCCCCTTTTGCTTGAGTTAATTGGCCTCTGGTTCTTATAATTTATCTGTACAGGCTCTATTTCGTATCATTATACATAAGACTAGAAATCCTGGGATTCATTTGAGCAATCCAAACAATTCAGCATTTCCTGTCCTGCTCCATGAGAGGTTTCACAATGAACTGTCGCTGCTAAGTAGCACCATTTGACCCAGTTTATACTAAATCCATATTATTAAACAGAGAAAAAAGATATTAGTTAGATCAATTATTTCTTTAGTTGGGTTTAGAAGTGGGCTTTATGATAAAACGTCACTTAAATTGAAAGCTTCCCATTTTCTCCCATCTTCATTTCTGTCTTCCCTCCCTGTACTTGCCCAGTCTTTACAACTACTGGTAATTTGATGACAGATTTTGTGCATTTCACAAGCTGTCTTTTTGCTTTCTGCTTTTTACTTCCCTCTCCTACTGAATTTAGAGTCACCAAAGATGATGGAAAGCTAACGTTTCTGCACTCACTCTTTTTCTTTTGTCATTATCAAAAAATACTAACCATTGTATGAAAAAGTCACTTTTCTCCTCAAAATCCTAATATGCAGATTGACTGTAGATGTACTGATCTCCCTAAAGCTTAGATTTTTACCCCCAGCATCATCTCATAATGCTCTTGTTTTTGTATCTGTGAGTCACACATATGAATCTAAGGATAGGGTTTTGCAAAATAATAATTAATGTGTTTTTCACATTTGACAAATAATGGTATTTATGCTTATTAAAGCTTTGCTTTCAACTTTTAATTAGCCTTTGTAAAATACTTAATATTTTTCTGCTGCATACTCTACAATCACTAGCTTTAGAGAAATATAGAAATTTGGTAATTAGCATTCAGACTGCTAATGAAAATATGAAAGTACTGAAGTTACAAATAGACGAAATGGTAATCACTGACTTTCTATAGTTTAATTCATATTTGTTGGCTTCCTAGAACAAACCAGTTAAAATTGGAATGCAAAACTTTGGGGGGTGGAAAAACAAGATTCCTCTCTGTTGGACATATATATTGTCCATCAGAAACAACAGTTATTTTCAACCATTGTCTGTAACACTTCAACATGAATTTTGCATTTCTAATTATCTCAACAGTTACCAACATACTAGAATTTTTTAAAAAACAAATGTATGGTTAATTTACTTTGCTTTAAACTGTATGTTGTTTATACCACTTAGAATGGACTGCAAGTTTCCCAAAATCAAATTACTGGCAGGATGTTGCCATTACAAAAATGTTGGAAACCACTGGGCAAAAACTTGGTGTGCACAAATTTCCATTTTGAAACCTTACATAATTCTCCCAGTGGTGGTCCAAATCCAAATCAGATCACATTACAGAAGAGTAATTTTGTATTCTCTGTGCTAGTTTCAAACTACCCACGTTATTTCATCAGCCAACAAGTGGATGAAAGGAACAAAATATACATGTTTCTAAAATGAACAAGATTACCAGGGTAATGTGACTGGTGAATGGTATTTCAAAACCATATGTATAAATCTTTAAGACCACATGACCAGAAATTGCTTAGCCACATTACCATATCACATTTTAATGCAACTATAAAATCTCTAGCACCCCCACCCCCCGGCCCTGGCCATTTTCCTTAACCCTGTACAGCCAGCAGATACCTGAAGAGTTTTGCTTCAAGAAAAACAGGAAAGCTATCATTTCAGGGAGTGAAACAGGAAACATTTTCTCCTGTTCAGAGAAAGGTCATAAGTCTTTTGCACTTGGCTCAAATCAGAAAGAAAATACACACATACACACTCACAAGCAAGCTTTTAACTGGAAGGTTAGTTTTTCCCCAAAGTCTGAATACTACCTGAATCACAGAAACTTCAAACAGTCTACAGGCAGTCTTCAGAGAACTGGAGAAAGCTGCAAGGCTATTAAAAAATGCTATGGGCTTTAGATTTTGACAGGGTTCAAAAGCTGATGCTTTTATTTGAAAGTATAATTTTCAAAGGAGAAAAAGAGATGACTATAAGAGAGTAAACAATTTTTATTTCTCTTGACTGATTTTACTGAAAAGTATTGGCTATATTTAAGAAGACTGAGTGTCCATGACATGGTAAAAACATTCTTTTAAACGATATGTAATTAGATGGCTACATGAAAATGAAGAGCGATTAAAACAGTGTATACTCCAGCCAGTACCTTATACTAACATATTTGAACATCAGTTGGGAGGGGATGGCCAGTTTCCTTTCTTATGAACTACTTCTTCAACACAGGCATTAGGGTCTGATTAAAATTTGAAGAAAAGTTGCTGAGTTATTCTGCTTTTGTTCTTTATCTGAAGAGTAGGAGTACAGAAAGTGTTGATGAAGTTGTAGACCTAAAACAGAGTTCCCATCAATTTCTACTTCTTCCGAAATTTTGCAGTAAGATCCAGTTTTGTACTTCATTATTCTCCCATTATTGTTGTTTCCTTAGGATGAAGAACATGACTTTTTTATGCCTCTGTGAAACCCTCGTAAATGATAGCACCCTACATGGCCCAACCTATGAATGGAGTTACATTTAAAAGAATGATATATTCTAGAAGGCCTAGGCTGGCCCAGAAGATTTACACAGTACTCTACACTGAAAGCTTAACAGAAATGCAATGTGTACATATTGCTCTATCCTCAAAATTCCTTAGAATAAAAATTGCTAAAAATCTTCCCCTCTCCCTTCTCACCTCTAAGTTCTTTCATTGCCATAATGTTCTCTCTGTTCCCTTCCTCCTTCCTTGCCCCCTGGCACACTGCCTAGCCCTCTGAGCAGAAGTTGTCTCTAGTAGATTGCTTCCCACCCACAGGCCACCCAAGAATGGCTAACAATCCATAAGCTCCATATCCTCCTTTTCCCCACTTTGGAAGAAGTCTCCAAACTCCAGAGACCCTCAGTGAACATGATTCTTCACTTACTCTAAATACTCTCTAGCAAGAACTTATCATGAAACATCTCTCATTCTATTTGAAATCCCCAATAGCACCTAGCACATTCCTAGCATTTAAAACTATTTGCTGATGGAAGAAATGTGCAAATTTTACTGGTTTCTTATTCAGGAAATACATCTTCCAGCTCCTCATTTTCCCCATGCCATATTAGCAAAAAAAGGAGTCGCAGTGCACTTTTTTCTCTTTGAGAAATGTTAAAACAGACTCACATGCTATGGTACCAAAAATGTAATCTGTGAGCTCAACACTGCAAGGATTCCAAGACACTATGTAGGCCTACACAAATATTGCTCTGCACATCAAACTGACAATGGCGCCATCCATATTAACCTGTGCAGTAGCCTCTGCCTGAAAATCATGTCCCACTTTCTGATATCCCTGGGCTAAGAGGACATTCACAAATGAGTGAACAATTCCCCATACCACCACCAGACTCCTAAGAAAAATTCAATTGAACATTAACAATAATTAAAACTGTATTTCGAGGACTGAACTCTTATCTTTTTCTTTGACCAAAAAAAATTCCTTTCTAAGGGGGTCTGATGAGTCACACCTACAAATGATAAAATCTCAGTAAACACGTTTTTATATTAGGGTTTACTTCCCAACCTGATTCAGGTATAGCATCACATGAAGGATAGAAGACCCTTATCTTAACTCAAGCATTCCTTTCAGCTGATTCCTATTCTTTTGGACAAAGCCTAACTATTTCAGCCTATTGTCAACTAAAGAATCCCTAAATCCACCTATGACTTGTAAGTCCCTGCTTTGATATGTCCCACACCTTTTTGGGCCAAACCAATGTATGCCTTCCATGTATTGATTTATGACTTGACCTATAATTGCTGTCTCCCCGAAATGTATAAAACCAAACTGTAACCCAGCCACCAGGGAGTCTACTTGCTCAAGGCTTCTTGGGCATGGCTCCAGGTCATGGTCCTCAAATTTGGCTCAGAATAGACTTCCTTAAATTATTTTACAGAGTTTGTCTTCCTTTAAGACAAAAAAAAGTACTATTAGGTCAACTCTTGACCTTCCACATTGATAGAGAGGACCAACAGCCTCAAAAAAACAAAAATCATTCTTATAAAAATTAAGGCACTATGATGTATTGGCTATTGCTGTATGTGTACCTTTAATCACATTTGGCATAGTTTAATAATGCAAGGGTCCGTATTACTCAAACACACTACAAATGAGAGTCATGAAAAGCAGACTAGAAACAGTTTTGAAGTATGCTTAGAAAAAAATCCTGAAACCATGCTGAGTGGGCCCAGTTCGAAACCATGCTGTCTAACCCTTAGCTGTTCCTCCTCTGCTAGTGAGCAGTCCTTTTATTCCTCTTTACTGTTTGCCTATTGTGTTTCTTACAGTGAGTGTTCCAGGCAGGCCTTCTCCACATTCCCAAGCACACAGTTACTGTTGTCTTCAAAACCACCTCTAAGAGATATCTCATTTTCTACTTTTCTTAGAAGATTGAGGGGCATGAACTTCTGCATCCTTTCTCCTCTCCACATCAAAATATCTTTCACTCTATTTTCCCAACTTTTGTGTAACCTCAAGAAATATGTACCCTTCTGCCTTTGTTAATCACCTCACCTTTGCTCTTGCTCCCCTCTTGTCCCCCTTCCCCTAAAACCTTGCTTCATAATCTATTGCAGGCACCATTGCTTAAGGTTTGATATTAGCCCACAAACTTGCTTTCTTTGTTCTGCAAGTTTGTTTTTTATTTTTTTCCTTTGTGATACTTTCAGATGAGACACACCCTTGACTTTATCTCAGTCCTGACCCTTTTCCACTGTACTACAGTCACTGGCTTCAGTCAGTCAGTTACCTGCCGAGACTCTGAAGATGTTTGGGCTTCTACCCCTGATTTACATCTTCAGGCCTTTTCACTGGCTCCTTTGCTTCTGTTTACATCATCAGATTCTTCATATTCTAGAAATATAAGTTATCTCTTCCCTGGACCTGGCCATCCCCTGAAACTACTATCTGATTCCAATACTTCTTTGCACCACTCTTAGTCCTCGCTTTGTGACATCCTATTCTAATTCTGTGCAAAGAAAACTCACACATGCACATAAGAATTAAATTAACTATGAATAAAATACATTTAGAATCTATACATCAAGAATGGAATTAAATACATCAAGAATTAAATTCTAAAAGTAACAGTAATACCCATTCATGAATTATACACCTGCCACTTTACCAACTTTGAACAAAGAATTTAACCCCTGAGACTTAATTTTCTCCATTTGTTATACAAGTATTAATATCTTCTGTGCCAACTCTGTAGGGCTGTTTTAACAAAATAAAGAAATTATAAAGAGATTCTATTATTTAATGTCTGCTATGTGCCAGGCTTTTGGTAAGCTGAGTGATTTACATATACTATCTCACTTCTCACAATAACCTAACGAAGAATATGCCATTATCATCACCATTTTATAAGAATGAAACTGAAACCTAAAGAGTTTGAGTAGTTGAGCTTACACAATTAGAAAGCATAAGTCACATAAAAATATCTGGGTATTTTATTTAAGCCCTGAGTTTGAATACATTGTAAGTATATCAGTCCAGTATAGAAACAAATTAACATAGCTACTAGCACAACCTGTCTGCTAAAGTAATCTACCTCTATCTCGGTGGAAACCCTTATGGTATATTACTTAGTATTCTAGAACATGTAGAACTTTTTATCTAGTCATGTGTCTATGTTCTTACTCACACTGGCCTCATCATTCCTAAAGGTAGACAGATGAAAGAGGACATCTGTTTTATCCCAAAGTACAGCCTCTTGCAGGTACAGTGGGTGAATTACCAACTGAGATGAGTGCTCTTGCAATTTGACCACAGAGATGTGAACTTCTATTTTTCCTTGTTTCTCTTTCAGTAAGGTCTAAGAATTACAACTGATAAGAAAATTGCAGTTATCTGACAATTCTGAATCACCTTAATTATGAACACCAAGCAGGAGAGGAAACTTACCAATGAAACTGCTGTGCTCATATAAAGCTACATTAACTAAAAAGGTCAACTTTGTTTTGCAATTTTCTAATTTTGAAAATATTATCTTCTTTCTGGTTGTCAAAGAAAAAAATAATAATTTTGAAAATATCCACACTGATAGTTACAGAGAGAAGCACAAAAGACTTCCAAATGGAAATGAAGTAAGCAAAATAAGTGAGTCCTTCAGGTGTTCTCTCCGGCTAAATGATGAAAATTGGCAAGGCAGGTCCTAAAGCATAAGCAAAGGGGCTTGATATCAAGAATGCTGGGAAGACCTTCTGCTCTGCTCCCTAAATCTACTTCTGTATTTTGTCCTCAGCTAAAAATCCCTCTAAATCAGGATTAAGATTTTCATTTCACAGTGAGAGCCAAGGCTGAAAATGTAAACCCTCCGAGGAGAGGCAACACATAACTTACCTTATTCACACTTAGATAAAAATGACTGATAATATATTGTTCCCGAAAGCAGATTTTTTAAGGAAATGGGAGGTTTCAAGGACTGCCTTTATATCAGGCTTCTTATTTTCCAGTCTTTCCAAAAAATGATGGATATCTTCACTTGCATCCCCGGACTAGCCAAACTTAGTGCTTGGCTACTTTAATAGGAAGCCTCTGAAAGCTCCAAACATTAGGTAAAAGGTTGGTTTCACACCAAGATCCTTCTTGCTGCTAGTAACTTATATATACTGCTCAGATTCTTTGCTTTAATCCTGATCTTCTGTGGTGCAGGCTGTTGTCTGGGTTTGCAATTAATGCCCAAGTTCTTTTCCTAGGTTCACTCTGCTCTTTAATATCTGTATGATATTAAATATCTAACCACCTGGTTGCTTAGCTTTTACCCTAGATGTTGTCTTCTAGAATTAATCTCCTCCCTGAATTTACTTCAGACTCCTTCTTCCAAACAGACCATAAGCCTGATAGGACTTCTCCACCTCCAAGCCTATCCCCTAGTCTAGTTCTCCATTTTGCCTCAGGTATCCAAACAAAAGCTTCACTCATCCACTCTGTGTGAAATAGTAATAGGCACACAATAGAGCAGAGAGGTGGACATGAATCTGAATATTTTCTGCCTTAAATAAAAAAGAGATTAATGGTGATGGGGAGAAGGAGCAGGGAAGCAGTACTAGGTTGCAGTTCAGCATGTGGACCCTGGAGTCAATCCTCCTTTCAAATTCAAACTTCTCCCTTTACTAGTTATATGACATTAGGCAAGTTCTTTAGCTACTCAGTCTCACCTTTGTCTTGTATAAAATGAAGATAACACTATAATCTACCTGGTACAGCTATTTTGAACATTACATATTAATTTTAAAATTATAATTATAATTAATTATGTAAATATAATTATTATAATTGTAGGTAAAGCATGTAAGAACCACATGAGAGTGCTAAATAAACGTAAGCTATTAATATTAAGGAGCCAGGCCATGGTATGGTTAAGCTCTTTGATTTTGGCTGAGAAGGAAAATAAACCACAATTCCAAGGGATGGTCAAGAAGGTCTGATGTTGCATCCAGGTTGCTCAGAAAACCAATGTTTAAATTGCAGCTGAGAGTAACAAATATTAATATAAAGGGTACCAACCACTGAGGCCGATGCCTCAATGGTTGATTTCAGCACAGTCATTTGCATCTCTTTATGTTTATTGAGCTGTGTTTGCCCAGGTGTTAGAGATTATTTTATTTCCTTTCCATTCCTACCTTCTTTCTTGCATTTTAATGGCATTTTGCCAAGGTGCAGCTTGGCTCAAAGGCCTAATAATGTGTATCTGTTATCATACCACTTTCCCAGAGTAAAGGATATTTAGTTTTGGGGTTTTTTTTTTAAAGAATGCTTGAAGGTAAGGTCACATTATCTTTAATAATATTTGGTATGCAAGGGAATTCAATATGATGTATATTTTGCTTTCAGGGAACAGAAAAGTCAGGTTTCAAAGGCCTCCATGAACCCACATATTTTGGCTGTTGAATTAAGCTCCAAATAGTGATACTAGCAGGAGGTCAGTGGAGAAGAATGCTCTTCTCATGCTATCTGACATTAGAAAAACAAACACAAATCAGCAGGCTTTCTGGGCCAATGACATTCCCTTTCATCTGGGCAACCTGACACACATGTATCTCCAGCAAACAGATTGTCCTCCTGGGGAATGTGAGTACAGACTCAGCTAATGATTAATCTGAAAACATTCTGACCAAAGGACAACGTGTGGGCAAGAACAGTCATGTGACCTTGATACTATATTCACTAAAGAAAAAACACAGCAAAGCAAACTACAACAATGACAACTCAGAAGAGAACAAGCTCAGTCTGGTAAAGGGCAAGCCATTCACTGATTCTGAGCATTTAATTCTTTCCTCATACCCGGATACAGCCTCCAAGAATCAAGAAAGCACATTTTGAATGAATACTATATTAGGAGTTATCAACTTCTAAAAAAGCAGCCAGCCCAGACAGAAAACAGGGATACCCAATTAGAGATGAAGTGTCTCTAACTGACCTAGAAGGTCAGACTCCTATAAAGTATAAATCTAGCTACTATCAGTGATAAGTTCTTAAAGCAACTGTGGGTATTAAGCAAAGGACACATGGAGAGATTAGGAGGGGAAGGAACACAGGCTTTGTAATGTTCTTACCAGTAACATGCATTGCAGGAAGAAACCATGTCAGCAGTGTTATCTTTTAACATGAAGGACAATGAGATATGCAACAGCTGTTTCACATTTTTAAAGCCGTTCCAATCTCAATGAAACATATTATTACTTGGGAAGAATTTGGAAAATAAACCTTCCCCAAACCCTACTATAATGAGGCAAATACCATTAGAAACAAATTGGCTCCTTGGGGCTTGCTTCCACCTCTTGGAGACAGTAAAAGGCCCTGGAATCACAAACATTGATATCAATGAACTTTTGATCTCAAAACACTATGTGGAAGCTCAGCAGCTACTTTCAAATTTTATTTCCCTTGCTATAACTAAGCAGAAGAAATAGAATTTTTAGAATATCAAAATGCCTTAGTACATAGCGTAGAGTTAGCAGATGCCAAATTTCTATCTTAAAAATGAAGGTGTTTTTATACCAGAGGCCATAAAACAAAGAGGAGGGCTGAAATTAATATGGATTTCTTAAAATTTTGCTAACAAAACACATAACATGAGATCTGCTCTCTTAACAAATTTTTAAGTATACATTAGAATATTGCTAACTATAAGCACAGTGTTGTACAGAAGATCAAGTTTTTCATCTTGCATGACTGAAACTCTATACCCATTGAACAACGACTCCTCCTCATTAACAACGACTCCTCATTTCTCCCTCCCCTCAGCCTCTGGCAACCACC
Organism: Hapalemur alaotrensis; assembly: GCA_963574485.1. NCBI lineage: Eukaryota > Metazoa > Chordata > Mammalia > Primates > Lemuridae > Hapalemur > Hapalemur alaotrensis. The sequence goes on along the minus strand of CAUYQI010078696.1, from coordinate 44,873 downwards.
ATTTTACTTTCTGTTTCTGTGAGTTTGATTATTTTAGATACCTCATGTAACTGGAATCAAGCAGGATTAATCCTTCTGTGCTGGCATATTTCACTTAGCATAATATCCTCAAGGTTCATCCATGCTGTAGCGTATGACAGGATTTCCTTCTGTTAATATAGAATTTTTTTTTAATCTCCTGAAACACAACACATCTGAAGTATTTGGATTCTGCATGTAAATTTACTTCTGACAATTTTCCACATAATACCTGTAAGAGCTAAACATGTTTTTCTCCAAGTTATTAAATTTGATTATTTCCTATTCAGAGGTAAAAGAGTAGCTACCTTTAACTAAAGAGGTTAAGATAAAGTGACATATTTTTAAGCCTTTTTTTATTTTTTGAGACAAAATCTCATTCAGTGGCTAGGGCTAGATTACAGTGGCATCATCATAGCTCATGGCAACCTCCAACTCGTGGGCTCCAGTGATCCTCCTGCCTCAGCCCCCTGAGCAACTGGGACTACAGGCGCTCCCCACCAGGCCTGGCTAATTTTTTCTATCTTTAGTAGAGATGGGGAGGTCTCTCTCTTGCTCAAGTTGGTCTCGAACTCATGGCCTCAAGGCATCCTACTGCCTCAGCCTCCTAAAGTGCTAGGATTACAGGTGTGAGCTACTTCACCCAGCCATTAAATTCTGAAATAATAGAGAGACCAATAGAATGTATATTTCCCTGGTAGGGATGCAATGAATGCAATCATCTGGCAATTAGAACAGCTTTTATAAAATTGGTCTGTTTTTCATTTGATAATGAAAATGTACATGATTATTTGGATTTTTAGAAAAAGAATACTAAGACCCCAGGAAAATATATGGGGTAGATTAAAGAATACTTTGCAGAAGAAAGATACAGAAAAAGTAGAATCAATAGGTAAGAATGGTGAGAAATGTAAGTTTTTGCTGACATTTACAGATGTCTCCAATTTGCTTTTCATACTTTTTCCTTACGTCCAACAACAAACTTTTAATCAGGCCAGGAATTTTGAAGGAACGGAGAAACTTTGTGACCACTGTACTATAGTGATGATTCACTTTATGTTTTTCATTTATAACATAACTATTATCCAATAATTACTACAATTTGGACTTAACTACCATCCATTTAAACATTTATTCAAAATCTTCAGAGTACAAAACACAGAATTAGGCACTCTAGAAAGGACAAAAAGGATTGACAAGACAGTTTCTGCTGTTAAAATATTTTATGGACTAGATATACAACATATTTTCATTCTGTGGCTTGAGAATAATTAGTAAATGAATAAACAGGCGCAAATTATCCTGAAATGCCTGACTTTCAGCAGATGATGTGTTCCTGAAAATATATACCCAAATTATATTTTCTCAAATTAAACTGCTATTAGAGAAAAAAATAGGAGCTTAATTGAAGCAATACTGTTTTGAAAAGTTTAATAAAGCAGACTTACTCCCTAATTTGTCTTTAACATTAATTCATATATTCACAAATTGGTCTTGCTTCAGATGAGGTACAAGTATGTGTTAAAAATGGAGTACCTAAGTGATCAACAGACGTAGACACTAGTCAAAGTAGAATAGGATTACTCCAACAAGATCTTGAAAATATATGATTTTTTGTTGGGATCATTAACAATGTTGTAAGGGTAGAATAGTTTTTAAAAGACTTCTGCTAGGCCTGGCGTGGTGGCTCACGCCTGTAATCCTAGCACTCTGGGAGGCCGAGGCAGTAGGATTGCTTGAGGTCAGGAGTTCAAGACCACCTGAGTAAGAGCGAGACCCTGTCTCTACCAAAAATAGAAAAATTAGCTGGGCGCGGCTAATTTTTCACATGCCTGAAGTCCCAGCTACTCAGGAGGCTGAGGCAGGAAGATCACTTTAGCCCAGGAGTTTGAGGTTACAGTGAGCTATGATGATGCCACTGCACTCTAGCTGAGGTAACAGAGCAATACTGTGCCTCAGAACAAAAAAACAGTTGACTCCTAGTGTGTGGCTGATCCTCATGGTTTGCAAGAGGTTAGGAAAGAAGCTGAAATAGTAGCTGAGTCTTCCCTAAGTCTGAGGCCAGGAATGTGCAAGACTGGGAACCTACCTGCTTTAAAACCATTAGCCCTAAGGGATAAACATGTCACGTTTCAACACTTATGGGACTCCCATCTTGTAGAGAACTCCAATAAATGCGCCTCAGCCCTAATGAGCTGACAAAGGAAAACAATAAATTGAAAGGACTCAGCCGCCAGGGAGAGGAATATCACTCAGACACGTAGAGTACATGCCCATCAAAAGAAAAACATTGGGTAATTTGCTAACTAAACAGTTGAGTGGACACATTTAAGTACCATAATGTCTATTGAGACCCAAAGTAGGAAACTAGAAAATCAAAAGAACAAATATCTAAAACTTAAAGCAGAAATATGAAGTGAAAGATATCATGGGGGAAAAGGTAAAAGCCTTAGAAGATAAGATCCAGGAGATTTAGTATGCAAATAATGAGTTCCAGAAGGATATCAAGAACAGATGGAAAAGAGACAACAATTAAATAAATAGTAAAGGAAATGTCCCCTGAGCTGAGAAATAGCTAAGCTCACAGACTGAAAGGAATCACCAAACTCTAGCCAGAATTGGTGAGTTAAGACACACCTGTAAAATTTCTGATCTTTAAGGATAAGGAGAAAAATCTAACAAGTTTCCATTTATTCAGAAAATACTTTCTAAACACTTACTGTCAATCAATCACTGTTCTAAGCATTAGGGAACAGTTCTTCCTTCATGGTGCTTGTATATTCAAATCCATTGCTACCCTCTTTTTTTGTCACACTCTTGGGGGAAAAACCTCAATCCTGGATAAAGGCAACTCCATCAAATTCCCTGCCTATACACATACAGTTGAATATGGTTAGAGAAAAACACAAAACCATGGTGACAGGTTTCGCTTAAATTCATGACCACTAACGTCAAGTTGGTCCCTACTGCTTTCCAATAATTCTACTACATTTTCCTAATCAATTTAGTTTACATCTCTTTCAGACAACTATTTCACACTTCCAATTTTCTCAAACTTCCAATTCCCTCCCTTTCTTCACTCTCTCAGCAGATCACCTTCTTCCTAATAAGTTAGGAAAATTGAAGCAATCAGTGGATAATTTTCACAGGCTCCCACTATTCTTATGTAAGAAATTAACTTGATGCAATGGTGTCTACTAAGCACACTACTGGGAAAACTCTCCCACAGATCACAGAATAGAAAAGTACACAGAAAAAATAAAAAATTTCTATCACATGATCTGGTAAATCAATTTAAAACACACAAAAGAAGCAACAGGGAAAGAAATCTGGCATGTCAACACACCTAGGATAGGATGCATGTGGTTAGACAGTCCATATTACCAAAATCCTGGGTTATACAATGTTCACATGTCCTGTCTCTGTTGCATCAACTGTCCCCACTGATAGTATGGTTATGATGACCAGCAATGAAGTTTGAGAAAGAGAGGAAGCAGCACAAACAGAAGGTATCCATCTGTGGTTTGCCTTAAATAGGAAAGATGCAGAAGTGTGCTGGATCAATAGCTGTAGCTCACTGACTAACTTGCTAAACAACTATGGCTGATTTTATCTTTGTTTCTTGGGCAGAACACATGTGGGACCAGAAAGGAACTATATTGGGTATTACCAATGAATGCCCAATTTAGGGATGACGTAGTTATTAATCCAGATGGAGCATGATAGCACCTTACGTTGTCTTCTTTTCATCCCTTTCTACCTAAAAGTGACACTCTTGTTTGATCTATTATACATTCCATTTATTCTCTTTAACAGATCTTTTATCTGTAACACATCTTACATACTTATTACTTGCATTTAATACACCTTATGAATTCCGCCTATGTCTCACAAGCTACATTCTTGTGATTATTTGCCCATAACTTATAGACTTTGTTTACATCCTGTAAATTGACTGCTTTCTTATTATCTGATTAACACTGTCAAAAACAGTGAAGAGCATGCCATTCCATGCTACTTGCAAACTAACCAGTTAGTTTGTCATAGTTTTCTGTGACTTCTGGTCAGATATAAGAAGAGTTTATTTCCACAGCAATGGCAGTAGCCAGAGAAACAACGTTTTCGTGCCTCAGCCATGATTCCCACAGGGCAATGCAACAAGAGATGGGTGAAGCATAGGACCATAACCTTTTATAAGATGTTGCAAGCAGACCTATCCTTTACCCGGGAAAAAGACATTATCTTTAATATACTAGAGACTAAACAAATGTCCTTTGCTCTAGAGAGAACTCTGTCTCTCTCAAAGCTATATACTATACAATCCCAAAAAAGATGCCTCTGCTCTCAAGATATACAAAACTAAGATCTATGGACAATTATTTCCCAAAAAGCTATGAGTTTTATTGATACTTTTTATTCTCATCCTCTGTAGAATTGAATATTCCCAAAGAATACATCAACACACATTATCCTACATCTGTGCCTGCACAGTCTCCCTTTAATTTCATAAGTAGGTATGAACATCAATGCTCCTGCATAAAGCCAGCAAGCCACCCCCCTTCAATCTTCTATCTACTGAGCAGCTTCACTCCAGAAATTCTATCTTTTTCCAGCATCATCAATTATTTCCTGCTCCACTGGACCACTTCTATCAGCATAACAAAACTACTGTATTACTTGGTGAAAAGAAAATAAAACCCCCTCTTGACTTCACATTCCACTTCATGCCCTCCTTACATCAAAACAACTAGAGAGCCCAACAATCCTAAAGTACATCTCTTGAAAACAGCATGTGACTAGATATCGCTCTTTTCATATCTAGCCAAATAATTTTTGTCTTTTGATTAGAGTTTGGTCCGTTTTTATTTAATATAATTATTACTATGGTAGAAATTTACATCTGCCATTTTGGAATTTGTTTTCTAAGTGTCTCATATCTTTTGTTCCTCTATTCCTTCTTTGCTGCCTTGTTAGACAAACTTTTCTGTGAACAGGCAGAGAGTAAATGTTTTAGGCTTTATGTCTTATGGTCTCTGTAGAAACTATTCAACTCTGCCAAAATACTACGAAAGCAGTCATAGATAATACACAAATATATGACCATGGCTGTGTTCCAAGAAAACTTTATTTATATAAATAGGTAGTGGACCAGATCTGGTTCATAGCAGTTCGCCAAATTCTATGCTAAATATTTTTTAGTGTTCTATTTTAAATCATCTATGTGTTTGTGTGTGTTAAATACACATATTTAATGTTTTGCCGTTTCTTTGCATGTCTACTTTAGCAAAAAATACATATTTAAATAATATAGCAAATTTATATTGTATTTTTTATTACTTTTCTCGGGTGGTTTGTTTTGTTTTAGTACCTTGCCTGGACTTAAACTGGAAACTGTCTCCTCTACTATAGCCACTGATGTCTCTGATTATCTTTTTATTATTTTTTTAATATTTAGTCTAGCTTCCAAGGGGTTACCTCTTTATCTACATAGCTTAGTGGTCAGCCAATAATTTCAGCAGTTGTTTTATTCAACCATCTTGAGCCTGAAAGGCACCCACCCAATGGCAAACAACCTGTGTATAGGTTCAGTAGTATATTCAAATTTGCAGTCAATTACCAAGTCTCCTTTGGCTTTCATTTTTTTGTTGGGCTCTCAAGACTCCCAAACATATGCAATTTTCCTTTCAACCAGGAATGTGTGGAGAGGTATACTTGCCTTGCTGTCACTGTCTCATTTCTAGCATCTTTCCATTGAATTTCTGACTGGCCTGTTGCTTACCTCAACTATAACAGCAACCTCAGCAAAACTGCGAGTTTCTTTCATGTTTCCTAACCTAGTACACCATTTTTAGTCATAAAACCCATTGGGTTTTTACTACTGGTGATTAAGTCTCCCTTTCTGGCAGCAAATTTTCTACATTTGATGAGCAGTCACCAAACGGCAAAATACTATACCAATACTATATTTTGTGCTGACCACAGAAATTGATGAGGAAGTGGGGAGAATGAGAGCTTTCCCAGGCAAGGAGACCATGATATTCTCACTGTTCTTACTCAAAGCTCTTTCAGTTTTTCAAGAGTAAACATTTCTCAATTTGTTTTTAGCCTTTGCTCAATTTCCAGTGCCCTGAAATGTTTGTCTTTGACTATTTTTTCCAGTTTTATACTTGCATTTTGCCACCAACCTCTTCACATCTCCATAAACAAAAGTCCCTGTAACATTCTCTTCAACAATTTTAATTAGGACTTTGCCCCCCTCCATCAAAATGTGTCTAAGTTACCAATGGTCACCACATTGTTAAATCCAATTTTGAGTCCTAATCTTTCTTGACCCATAAGCATAATGACATAATTAATCACTCTCTCCTTCTTGAAACACTTTACTTGGTCTCCTGGGCAACAGTCTCTCTCTTTGAAAATCTTGCAACACTTGTTATTCCTTATAGGTCTTCTTAGCTGGTTCCTTCTAATCTTTATGACCTTTAAATATTGAAGAACCCGAGGACTCAGTCCTTAGATCTCTCATTTTATCGATCTCCCCTCACTGCCTGGGTGGTTTCATCCTATCTCATGGCTTTAAATAACAGCCAAGACATTGAAGACCCAAAATTTATTTCAACTTTCTCAAACCAGGAAAAATGAGGAAAATACAAAGGAGGAAGTAGAATAAAATAAGTTTTAAAAATAAAGGTAACTGCAATGAAATCAAGCATATCAGTCACTGTATAAAGTGTGAATGGAGTGACTTCTGGCATTAAAAGACTGAGACTGGTGGACTGGAATTTTTTAAAAAATCTGGCTAATGTGCCTTCTATAGTAAATATTCTTAAAGCACGGCAATAATGAAAGGATGAAAATGAAAGTATGGGCAAGAGGATACCAGGAAAATGCCAAAATAAGCAAAAATTACATTATTAAAATATAAAGTAAAGTTTAAATTTAAAAGCACCAAGCAGAGTAAAGAGCATGATTATTTAATATAAAAGTGGAATTTACAAAGGGATGTTATCATTCATACAGATAAATTTATTAAGTAATATCTTGCTATAAGTTCAAGAAGAAATTCATGAAAATGTGATTATGGCAAGAGACATAAATATATCTCTTTCAGAGATGGACAAGGACAAACTGAATAGGCCGACTATATATTAACAATAGATAGTAATACAGTAGTCCTCCCTTATCTGTGGTTTTGACTTCTGTGGTTTTAGTTACTCACGGTGAACCATGGCCCTAAAATATTAAAAGGAAAATTTCAGAAATAAACAATTCATGTTTTAAATTGCACGCTGTTCTGAGTAACATGAATAAATCTCACACTGCCCTGCTCAGTCCTGCCTGGGACATAAATCATCCCTTTGTCCAGCGTATCCTCGCTGTAGATACTGCCCGCCCATTAACCACTTAGTATCCATCTGTGTTATCAGATGGACTGTCACAGTATCACAACGCTTGTGTTCAAGTAACTATTACCTTACTTAATAATGGCCCCAGAGCAAAAGAGTAGTGATGCTGACAATTCAAATATACCAAAGAGAAACCCTAAAGTGTTTCCTTTAAGTAGAAAGGTAAAAGTTTGTCATAGGTATGTATATATAGAAAAAAACAGTACATATAGGTTTTGATACTATCCGTGGTTTCTATCTTTTAAGAAAGAGAGAGCAAAAACACAATATTAAAATGATAAATGGGCCAGGCACAGTGGCTCACACCTGTAATCCTAGCACTCTGGGAGGCCGAGGCAGGAGGATCACTCGAGGTCAGGAGTTGAAACCAGCCTGAGCAAGAGCGAGACCCCGTCTCTACTAAAAATAGAAAAATTAGCCGGGCATGGTGGCCCACGCCTATAATCCCAGCTACTCGGGGAGGCTGAGGCAGGAAGATGGCTTGAGCCCAGGAGTTTGAAGTTGCTGTGAGCTATGATCATGCCACTCACTGTACTCTGGCCCAGGTGACAGAGCAAGACTCTATCTCAAAAAAAAAAAAAAGTAACTCTACCTGGGGCAACAGAGTGAGACTCTGTCTCAAAAAATGATAAATGAAGCATGACCAGATTACAAAAGAAATTAAGATAGTACAATTCTCTCCTAAAGAGAATTCACACAATTCTAAAACAAATTTGAAGATCTAGAGAAAAAAATTGATGATACAATAAAATACAATTTCTAATAATGACTTAAAAACAATTGAAAAACTGGAATAGACTAAATAAAGAGAGTAAAAGTGTCATGTAAGACTATCATCGTAAAAGGTAGCAGCTAATTGATTCGAAGTTGGGTTTTTTCAAATCTAATAAGCAGATAATTTCAGTTATCTGAAATTATTTAAACTATTTCAGATACAGAGGAATAAAGTGAAAAAATTTCCATTTTAAGAAAGGAGTATAAGGTCATTACAAAGACCAGATAAAAATGGTATTAAAAGAAACTCTATAACACACTATAGCCAATTGATGTATATTCCATAAATGCAAGGAATTCTACATCAGGAAATCCAATAAAAGAGAAAAGCTATATTATTAGATCAACAAATGCTAAAAATTTATTTGATAAAACTCAGCAACCATCTCTAGTAAAATATCTAAATAAAATAGCAATGGAGGAAAATTACTTAAATATAAGTGCTATCAAAACCCAGACAAATATTATCTCAAATAGTCAGACCCTACACCCAACATAAAATTAGTAACTAAGGGATAAAATTCTTATCATTATTTTTCAACATTGTCTTGGATATTCTACCAGGGGCAGTGAGGTGAGACAACTAAATAACTGGTATAAACATTAGAAAGGAGATAAAATTATTATATGATAGCTTACTTGAAAAACTAAATGTACTCTACAGAAAAAAAAGAAGAGAATTTGATGAGTTACCTGAATACTACATAAGTATACAAATATCAAGTGATGCTGTTTATCCTAACAGTAAGAACTAAGGAAAGTCAAGGGGAAAAAATGTTTAATTCATAATAATGAAAAATCTATAAAAATTAAAATAAAAAACAAAGTCAAAGAACCAATATGAAAAAAATTCACACAAGTATTCAAAACAAGGTCTGAGTAAATAATGTAAAACTATCAGTGAGCCCAAAAATAATCTCTAAAATCAATGCAATTCTAACTAGAATCCCAACAATGTTGTTTTTTCATAATTGGATGAAATGATTTTAAAATCTATTTTGAAAGGCCAGGCATGGTGCCTCACATCAGTAATCCTAGCACTCTGGGAGCTGAGGCGGGAGGATCACTTGACATCAGACACTGGAGACCAGTCTGAGTAAGAGTGAGACCCCATCTCTACTAAAAACAGAAAAATTAACTGGGCATCATGGCGCATGCCTATAGTCCCAGCTGCTTGGGAGGCTGAGGCAGGAGGATCCCTTGAGCCCAGGAGTTTGAGGTTGCTGTGAGGTATGATGACGCCTTTGCACTCTACCTGGGGCAACAGAGTGAGAATCTGTCTCAAAAAAAAAAAAATGTATATTGAGTATTGAAGGACAAAGTATAGCCAAAAACTCTGGGAAAAAAAAATAGTTGAACCTTGCTTCATCAATAAAGCATACTATAAACCCACTTTAATCAAATCAATATGGTATTGGTATAGTCATATGCAGATAGATCAATAGAACACAATGGTGAAAAATGAAATAGATTCCAGTATATATGATCATTTAAAACACAGCAAAGGTGATATTTTATAATTTAAATAATCGATCCTTTCTCAATCCTTTGAGAAAGGATTGATTACTTCATAAATGTCACTAGCATAACTAGTTATCCATCTAAAAGAAAATAAACTTAAATGCCTCATGTAAACTAAACATTAATAAGCTCTAAATGGATTAAAGGCTTAAATGTAAGAAAAGGCATGTAAGAACATATAGGAGTTTACATATAAAATGTGGGACCAGGGGATGTAATCAGCTTCTTAACCCAAACTGGAAACTCAGAAGTTTTGAAAGGAAAAAAAGAAGACATATTAGACCATACAAAAATTTAATACTATGGAAAAACAGTGATAACACATATGTATATTTTAGATATGGAAGAAAAGCTGTTCTTACTGGTTTGTAGTGAAAATATGAATTAATTAATGAAGATGTTCTGGAAAGCATTGCTGATATATTATATTCAATCTAGAAATCACAATTTTAGGAAATAAAAACATAGAAATAAAAACATCAATAGATAAGGAATACATATATTACATATACACACACACAAAGTACATATGTATTACAATATTGTTCATAGTGGCAAAAAAAAAGTGAATGCCTTTCGGAAGACGCTTAGTTGAATAAATTCTGCTACAACTTCAAATAGAATCTTCTTCAGCCACTAGAAAAGAATGAATCCGTTCTATACCAGCTTTCTTTGAGGAATTTCCATAAGGTAAATTTGAACAAGAAAATAAAATGCAGAAAATATCTAGCGGTGGGGCCCAGGGATATCTGCATTTTATAATCATCCAGAAAAGTTTGAGAATTATCCAAAAGTTTTCTGGCTCAAGAACTCCACCTAGTTAAATTCAAATTGACCAAGTCTTGCCCATAAATAGTGGTTCTGTGTTTGTTAACCCAAACAAATACATTTTTACTTTCATGCTGTTAGCCTTTTAGAAATCTAGACCAAAATTTCTTTGATGGGCATTTAACCTTTAATAACTCCTCACCTCTCCACTAGAATAACCCAATGCCAAAAGTCAGGTGGCACTTTTCCTGGTGTATTTAGACACAATGTTGAGTAAAATATTCTTGTGTGCCCCCCCATTAGAATCCTTCTTGTGTGTGTGTGTGTGAGAGAGAGAGAGAGAGAGAGACAGAGACAGACAGAGAGAGAGACAGAGACAGAGAGACAGAGACAGAGTGAGAGTGAGAGAGAAAGAGAGAGAGAGAGAGACAGACAGACAGACAGACAGACAGAGACAGCACCTCGCTCTGTCACCAAGACTGGAGTGCAGTGGAATGTGATCACAGCTCACTGCAACCTCCAACTCCCAGGCTCAGCTTCCCCAATAGCTAGGACTACAGGTACACACCACCACGTCCAGCTAATTTTTTTATGTTTTGTAGAGATGGAGTCTCCAACTCCCAGCCTCAAGCGCTCCTCCTGCCTCAGCCTCCCGAAGTGCTGTGAGTACAGGTGTGAGCCACCACTCCTGGCCAGGATCCTTCTTAAGTGTCAAAATTCAGCCTGTAACACAACTAGCCTTCCACTGTTATGATTCTTGATGGTTCTCAGATATTTCCACAGGTCATATATGCATTTTAAGTAAATGTGCACCATCAACACCCTGCCACGCACAGAATAGGTCTGGTGGCATTGAGTCATAGAAAATATTTTTAGAGTGTGCCTGTGTCATTCATTGCTCTAAGAAAGTTGTATTTAGCCCTGATTTTATACCAAGTATTATACTAGCTTCTCTGAACATATGATGATGACATGTTTCCTATCCTCCTATATCTTAGATTCTAGTGGAGAAAAGACAATAAACATATATCATTATTGTATGTAAATAAATCTGATAATGCTTCGGCCCTTGGATGTACTTTTTTTTACATTTAATTATCTCTGAGATCTGGATATATCTTATGATTGATGGTATATCATAGCTTGATTGGCAACATTTTTAGGTTTGTTTTCAGTGATAAGATAATGGTACATCTCACAAAGATGACATCTAAAATTCACGTAAAAAAGTATTCACAAACTGGGGTATATATTATGAAGGAAGAAAAAAAGGGAAAAATGAGAGACGATAATGGACCTACTGAGAAGGAATCAGAGAATGTTTTCTTTTATACCTTTTCTTTGCTATAATTGATCCTCACCAACTTCTGCTACACTCATAAATATATTTCCTTATACTCAGAACTTTGAATATAATCTGAGCAAAAGCACCAAACAAGCACCAATATGCTTGGTTCCAAATAGTGCCTTAAAGACTATATGCTACAATATGACCTGAACTATGGTACTGAAGGTAGAAATGGAAATAAATGGAACAGTTTGTGAGGTAATTAGGACATAGAATCAACAGGACAGATTGGATGTGAAAGATGAGAGGTTCTGACTTGACTGGTATGAAACCATGATGACATATGAAAAACAACTGCTGGTGAAGATTTATTACAATAACAGAAACTAATTTTTGGCCAGACATGGTGGCTCATGCCTGTAATCCTAGAGCTCTGGGAGGCTGAAGCAGGAAGATCACTTGAGCCCAGGAGTCTGAGGTTGCTGTGAGCTAGGCTGATGCCACAGCACTCTAGCCTGGGTGACAGAGCAAGAGTCTCAGGAAAAAAAAGAAAAAAACTAATTTTTCAGGGTAATTTCAAATGGCACACTTCTCAAATTATATGTTCTCTAAGAACAGAAACGAAGACTGTTAACTCAATAAACTCACATACTACACAGAATAATGTTATATACAAGGTAGGTATGTTTTAGATACCACATTAAAAGAAGCAAAAGTGGCCAATATATCTGAACAATCCATAATTTGGATCTTCTATTTAGTCCACATGACTGGTTAGTACTGATGGTAACTGAAAAGTAATATTTATTTAATGTGGCTTTTAACTAGAGAATCATAAATCCAGTGAGAATTTTTTCTATAGCCTCAAACAATGGAAGGATGTTATTTTAAATATTTAAAGACAACAAACAATGTATTTTATGGGTAAAGAAATAGAATTTCTAATATTTATTTCTAATAATAAGACCAGAGAAACATTTTTACAAGTACAAGCATCTACTGGGAAAGGTATTATTGCTATGATGATATAATATCTGAAGTTTTGGAACCAATAATAAGCAATCCTTTCTAGTTATACAGTGGATACTTTTCAAGATTTCTTAACTCATCTATTATTCTTCCCATGATGCCAGGAAGTAGACAAGATTGTATTCCTAATTTTATAGTTACCAAAGGCATCTGTGATACATAAAAAAAAACTCACAAGATAGCATCAATAAAGGTAATTGAAAATGTTTAGCTTACACATGCATGGGTAGCATGGCACCATGTTTGTGTCAGATATAGATGAACATGAATCCTCTAGTTGAGGCTCAACTCCCATATATGTAAAATGAAAAAAAAAAAATTTGTCCCAAGTGTGATTTTCTTTAGTATGGTTTGAATGCAGTAAGGTATGATGAAGCAGAGGGCATTATTACTATTTTTATTTTATATAATATCAAACATTAGCTGTTTAGATACATTTAGAATTCTTTTTTTTTCATCAGAATTGTTTGTCTCTGATTAAATATATCCTTAGCTTTAAGTCCTGGTAGAACTATCATCTTTGCATTGTTAGTCCTAAAAATAAAAACTCGTGAAAATATGCTGGTTAAGCTTATAACACACTACCTCCAAGCTATATTTGCTTTTGATTGCAAGCAGAAACAAATGTGAAATCGTGAATTGCATGGTAGATTTATACTGTTTCTAGTGTTTGCTGTACAGGTAAACACCCAATTGGAGAAATGTTACCACATAAATGATATATTCTAAATTACGAGAACCATATTCTTACCCATCTATTCAACAGACTGCTTCTTTACAGAGAAAAACAGGGTTTACTGTGCTGCAGTATTCATAACTAAAGAACTGATTCACTCTACCATAGTGTAACTTGGGCAGAATGATAAATAAGAACATTATCATTTTGCAGGGCAAGACATGGCCCAATTTAAAAATAGCTCTAAATTATTAAGAAGCACTTGATAGTATATGTCATTGTCCGAAATGCACCACATTACCATGAACAAATTTTAAATGCCTATATTTTAACTGATAAATCAATGAGCATGTAGTATAAATTCCTTAGTTTAAGTGTATATGTATTCTAAGTGATGTGCTGTATTCATTTCCTATGTACTGTAATCACTGAATGCAGTTAGCATACCAATTTTGAGTTTTGCTCAAGTTGCAGGTAACACTAATTACTGAGCAGGCAGTTTGACATCTGCATTGAATGCATCTGTATGCATAAAATATAATTATCCTTGGAAGTGGAACAATATATTCTTATTAATGAATGCCAATATAAACGTTTTATATTATTTTAGATGTATTTCAGATGTTGATGTATTTCAGTCCATACCCAAGCAAATGTATGATATTTACAGTTTCCTCTCTAATTTTCTAGGGTAAACCTTGCCTATATTATACAACAGGATATCAACATATTTCCTAGAGCAAATAATTAAAGGAACCTTGAGATATTTAGGCACAAAATTAAAAGACAAATATCACAGCAAGCACAGAATATATATGTAAGTCAAATTTTAAACAAACAGATGTATGTGTTCTCCTTCTTGAATAAGGAAAAACATTTATAGTCTTTCTGTAAAATACATTTGAATTGTTTTCCTTCCCTGCTGACAAAATAGATTAGTCTAGAAGATTTCTGTCCATAAAAGGTTTTGCACTTTTGACTCAGCAATTTAACCACTACCAAATTACCCTTTTTACCAACATTCTCCTTGTCAAATTTAGAGAGGAATTTGCATTTCTCATTTTGGTTCTTTCTCACTCTACAGTTCCCCTATCATTTGCTGGTTTCCTAATTCTTTCCTTAAGAAATAGAATGCGATGGTGGAGAGGTTTTGCTTTCCTGTACCTACTCAGCAGCAATTTCTACCTGCAGATAATGTGAAATATGTTTTAAAATAATGCTGATAGCTTCAAATTAGAGAAAGTAGGCAGGCTGCATTCACTGTAATCCAACATAATCTCTGTTGGTCACATTTTCAGAGCCAGTATCCTGAGCCCATAACTACTTTTAACAATGGGTATGAATAAGACACATCAGGATACTATAGTAAAATTTACACAAAAGGCATGGATCCTTTAACCCTGTGACATGTGCTACATTTAAACTACTCATTTGAGGCATGCCCTTTGGTTTGAAATCCTAAGTACATGCTAATCAGTAAGTACAGCCAACTCTTTAGTTTATATTATATAGACATAGCCATAGACTAAGCACATTGAGTACAGTCATCTATCCTTCAAGACTTTTCTCTTCTAGCTGCACATTGCTTCCTTATATCAGTAAAATAGATTGAAGAGTCAGTAGGGCCAAACTGAAGCATGCATGACATCAAAGCCATGGAGGACCTTAGTACATCGGGGGAAGGTCCTTATATCCTATACTCTGCATCTACCTTATTGAATCTTTATTAAAACCACAACTGAGGGCCAGGTGCGGTGGCTCACACCTGTAATCCTAGCACTCTGGGAGGCCTAGGCGGGAGGATCCTTTGAGCTCAGGAGTTCGAGAACAGCCTGAGCAAGAGGGAAACCTCATCTCTACTAAAAATAGAAAGAAATTATAAGGACAGCTAAAACTATGTATAGAAAAAATTAGCCAGGCATGGTGGCGCATGCCTGTAGTCCCAGCTACTCGGGAGGCTGAGGCAGGAGGATCACTTAAGCCCAGGAGTTTGAGGTTGCTGTGAGCTGGGCTGACACCACGACAGTCTAGCCAGGGCAACAGAGTGAGACTCTGTCTCAAAAAACAAAAACAAAAAAAAAAACCCACAACTGAGACAGAGCACCTCTGAGGAAGTGACACGGCCATTTTTCATCTTAGCATCTCCCCATGCCCATTACAGTGTGTGCCACATAGGAGATGCGAAATAAACAATTTACGAATGAATGAATAAAGGAACAATAAATTGCTAATCAGCCCTATGAGGGTTCTGAGTCTGAATGACAATTGACTAGGGATTTTTTTTTTTTACTCATTTACTGGGAGAATAGTCAGAGGAATGGTGAGAGTACCACTAGATCAGATTTCTTTTCTGAGTGGATCAATCCTTTGCCTCTTCTGGGGTCTCAGAGGGTACAGTTACATCCTAATATTATACAAATTGCAAGGAACCAAGGAAACCAGTGCCCACCAGATGTAATCTACATGGGTGCTGGGACATTTAGATATGGTGGTGGTCTACAGATCTATTTGTCAGATATAAACAACCCATTCAAAGAAGCACAAATCCAAAGAAAAACAGTTAAATCAATGCTTGTATGAGTGAAGGAGAATAGAATGATAATGTAATGTACCAGATTGGGTGATCTAGCACCATATTGTCCAAAGGCTAAAATCAAACCACCTAACTAATTAAGATGTCTCTTCTCTCTCTTCTGCCCACGCAATGGCTAATCAATGTGGCAGATATTCAGTGGCTCTGACTCTTCAGTTTATATTATATAGACATAGACATAGACTAAACTGGCCTAGGCAGATTTGAAATGCTCACTCAGCATGTTTTTTCCTTTGGGGATCACAGTGGTGCTTTAAGCTGCATTTTCATGAAAAGAAAATACATATTATATAAAGGTGTTCTCTGTTTTCACATGTGTCTGTTAAAAATCCAGCTTAATGCACACACACAGATAATATGTATCTAACTTTTCTCTATTAGACTTTGGAAAATGGCACACATTAAATGTTAATTCTTTTCTCTTTTTTTTCCCAAATGAGTAATGATCCACAATAAATTCACAACTTTTGTGTTTTGACAGATTAATTACATTTGCAATGTTCTGGTAGCATGATGGCAGGGGTAAAAAGCCTCAAATTAAGCAGTCCTAAAATAATACTACTCTTTAAAGGATGTGTTTTAATGAAACATGATGATGATTAAAAATGCTAAGATGCTGAAAACATAGTGAGGGCTACAGAAAGATGAGAGAATTTGTCTCAGAGAAAAACTTACATAGTGAGAGATTATAGCAGATATTTTGTTAGGGGACTATAAAAACACCAAATCCTGAATGAAAAATTATATATACCCATTGTTTACAGTATTTTCACAAATTGCTGCACATTATGCTGGTCAGAAAAGAAAAATAAAGCATTCTTCAGTTGCAAATAAGCACACAAAGTTCCCTCTGATTTTCAGGAGAAGTTATACTCTTATTCTCCTGGCTACCATAGATAGGGTGTCTAGGAAACCAAGAACATATCTTACTAAATTCGTTAGTTGTAGAGAAGGGATAGAGTTGTGCTTCTTTTCAGTGCCCTTGTCACCAAATCCTAATTGTCTGAATAATGAAAAATTAGATACATAGTTAGAATAGATGACATTTAAGGTTCACTTGATGTCCAATACTAGATATATCCATGATTCTAATAACATCCAAGTTTTACTTGCTAAGGCTGGAGAAAGGTGAGCATAGACATGGATCTCACCCCTCTCCCTAGAATTCAAGTTGGTCCATACAGATTAAAAAGAAACTCTACCACAGAGGAGGAACAATTTAAGGAGACCAAATGATACATATCTTTAAAAGCTTTACTTTGGTTTCAAGCACATTCTCCAGTGAGAAAATGTTTCTTAGGAGTATTAAGAGTATGTGGCTTCTAATAGGAGAGCAGAGTTCATTGCCATTAAGAGAGTTTTGAAGGTGAAAATCAGAGTACTGAATAAAAGAAGATATATTGATTAAGCAACCAAAGGAAAGGGACGGAATCTTGGCAGATCTTAGCAAACACTCAAGTGCTTTAAAAATGCTTTTTGGGGACTGATGGAAATAAATAAGTAAAAATAATCTGTGGAAATGAGAATAATGCACCTTAATGAAAAAGACTTTGAAGCAACAAAACTTTCAACTTCTAAGAATTTGGCTAAAGGTAATTCAAAAAGCAGGAAATTGGCATTTTAATATACTGTTTGAGAATAAGAAAAATAAATTATGAAAGTAGAATTTTTTGCTGTGATCTGATAAAAATGTCAGGGGTCACCAGTGTTCATACTTTAGCATATATTGATGTATAGTCAATTATGTATGCCAAAATCTATCCAGAAACAAGTCTACCCTATTTTGAAAGGGAAATCTGCAACATGACAATATCTGTGTAATATTTTCCTAAGAATTACACTAACTGTAAACAATAATTGAGCTATACTTCTCAGAAGTATGTGTCTCGGAACTCCAGAAATAAAAGAATGGAGATTATTTATTATCTTTACTATACTTAACTATCTCAAGAATTCTGTTTACCATTTTCATTCTTCTCCTATTAACTCTGGACTTGGGTGAGAGAGATCATGATTCCACTCATTAATATAGGCAGGCAGGACAAAGGATCAATGTAAAACCCAACCAAAGGAAGGAGACAAGTGGTGGGGAAACTGTCACAGCAATGGAATCTGAATTTGGAGATGCAGCCAGCTGAACAGGGGTGTGGCCAAGAAACACAGAAATCTCAATCCCAATTGAGGAAATACTTGAGAACCAAAATAAAAAAGCAGGATCTCAACAGGTAGGCAGAGACTTTGTGGAAGTTAGTCCTTAGAATTCTAGGTAGAAAGAGAGATATCCAAGAAATCGGTCCATGCTGAAATCCAGGAGTAGGGAACAAAGAGCCACAGGAGGGTCTAATGCTGAGAGATACAGAGAGCTGAAACTTAGGGCCAACAAAGACCATCCCAGGCACCTCAAGCTCTGCTTTGATTAGTATCAAAGGAGATGAGGAGAGAAATCAAGGTTTCAGTAAAATAGTGAGTAGGTACTCGCTAGCAGGACCTGATGCTGTTTGAAAATTTTTAACTGAAAACTATATAAAATAATATATCTAATAGATATTGCCATTTACGGCACATAATGAAATAACACCTGAGAGCCCAGTCCCCAACCTAATCGCTGTAAGTGACCAAAGCCATTGACTTTACCTGTGAACTTCTTCCCTATCTAATCCCTCTGCCTTCCCCCAGAGGTAATAACTCCATTCCCAATTTCATGTTTATTATTCTCTTGTTCGTTAAAAGTTTTCTATTTATGTATTCACAAACAGTATATTTTTTGCTTGCTTTTTACCTTCATGAAAAATGAAATCACACTATATACTTTCTTGTGGCTTACATTTCTACTTATTATTTTTCTAAGACTTGTCCATTTTTTGTGTGTCATCGATAATTTGTCATTTTTCAATGCTATAGGATATTCTGTTTTTACAATGTACCAAAATGTGTTCATCCATTTATTTATCCATTCTCCTAGCATTATTGTGAACAATGCTGCTGTGAACATTTCCTATACAGCTCTCCTGGTGAACATGTACAAGAATTTCTCTGAAACCTACTGTTGAGTTGGAATTGCTGGGCCATAGCATAGGCAAATGTTTAACTTTACAAAATAATACCTAATTGTTTTCCAAGACGTGCATCAAATTTGCTTTCCCATCCGTAGCTTCTAAATGTTCCCGTTGATCCTGATGCTTACCAACATTTTATATTGATAATCCTTTTTCAAATGTAAAAAATGCTATTTCATGGCTCTCTTAATTTATATTTCTCTGATTAGTAATGAGATAAACATCTTTTCATGTTTTTATTCTCCATATTTGTTTGACCTATTATAAAATACCTGTAGCAATTCATCCATTTGAGCTATTATTGATTTACAGCAATTTTTTAAAACATATATTCTACATACTAATCACTTTGCTGTTATTTGTATTGTAAATACATTTTCTCAGTCTCAGGCTTGCCAATTCACTCTTAGTAATGAACAGAAGTTCTCATTTTTAATATAGTCTAATATATCAATCTTATCTTTTATGGTTAGTATTTTTGCATCTTATTTAAAGAAAAGAAAAACATCTCTACTATGAGCTCATAAAATTATTCTGGCATATTTTTTCCTAAAGTTTTATTTTACATTATTTTGCAAGTGAGCCAAGAGGAAGAAGTTGTGATAAAAAGAAATAGGGAGACAAATTCTCCTGAGCACTTACTATATTTGAGGTATTATACAAGGGACTGAATCTTTCATTACCTCATTTGTATTTACTTCTTTAAATACAATATTTCTGTGAAACCCTCTACTCTCCCACATTTCAGAAACCTACAGTGATGTTCATGACCTAGAGAGTAATTAGAATAGACTTCTTAGATCCCATGTATCCTAGTTTAATTGAAGTGTGCCTAGTATGCTGGTTCTATTTAGTGATCACTATCTATATTACCCCGTTGCTAAGTTCTGACTGTCTTAGAAGCATAGGTTTTATAGACAACCTAAACTTTTTTTTTTTTTTTTTTTTGAGACAGAGTCTCACTCTGTTGCCCAAGCTATAGTACTGTGGTGTCATCATAGCTCACAGCAACCTCAAATTCCTGGGCTCAAGTGATCCTCCTGCCTCAGCCTCCCAAGTAGCTGAGGCTATAGGTTCGCACCATGACGCCCAGTTAATTTTTCTTTTTTTGGTAGAGACGGGGTCTCGCTCTTGCTCAGGCTACTCTTAAACTCCTGAGCTCAAGTGATCCCGCCCTCAGCCCCCCAGAGTTCTAATATTATAGGCATGAGCCACTGAACCCAGCCCAACCTAAACATTTTTATTTTTATGCAGGGTAGGGGCTATATATGTAAAAAAAAAAAAAAGTGCTTCCCATGGTTTGTAATGTATGCTTCACTAAATCGTAGGTGTGAGGAGAGAAAAAAGGACCACATGGTAATCCAGAATAACAGCAACAACAAAACACTTTAGATTTTTCTAGATTTATCAGTACATTGGACACAATGCCTTGTTTTCTTTCCAAAGCCAATGCAGAAGCACTGCATCAAATAAGCAAGCTCCTCACACCCTTGAGCTCCAGATGTTTGGTTAGACAAGTAAATGTTTAGATGGCAGAAAAATAAAAACAATCTCTTTCTTTCTATGTAATTCAGAGGGGTACTGCAATGTTCTTTATGGATATTTTCTACTAAAATAAAGAACACTACAATAAATATGCTGTGATAATTATCTCCCAGATAAAGGTGATAGCATATCCCAGAATGGTCTGCTGTCCAAAGAGGTGACTTCAAATTCTGGGAACTGGTGAACATTTCTTATGGAATATTTATGATGTGAAATTAAATTATATTTGCTATGGATGTGCTCTGAATATAAATTTAGAAGATGAAATAATTGCCTTCTTTCCAAAGAAGCTAACATGTCTCTTTTCCATTTCTTTTCAAATGCCTATTTGGTCTAGAAGCAGAATATTTTGAAAGCTAAGTATGTTATTTTGTGCTTGCTGATTAGTATCAACCAAATCATCTTAAGAAACTTAAGCTTCTATTGATTCCAAAATTACCTTAAGATTCAGATACTTATGAATTCACAAACAAACTATAGGTCATGTCATTATACCTATTTAGTTCTTCTGGTACCAAAAGACCAACTGAAGGATTGTTTATGTTTCAGTTTGGTAACTGTCAACACAAATGTCTGTGGTTGGTTTATAATGCCGGAATCGCTGCCATTCATAGCAAATAATACAATATTCAGAATTCAAGCCTATAAAACAGACATAGAAGTGGCAGCTTCTTCAGAGTGACTGAAAGAGAAGACAATCCTTCAGTTACAAGATACGTTTGATGTTTTATGGGATTTGGGCCTGTTGAAAACTATCAGTTGTGACCCATTGGCCATATTTCAAAATAATCCACCTTTTCTCCTGTTGTTCACTGTCATTGCAATGCTGCATTGTTTTGAGATCTGGTACACTGTATATTTATAATAATTCGTCTGGGCCAGGCACGGTGCCTCATGCCTGTAATCCTAGCACTCTGGGAAGCTGAGGGGGGAGGATCGTTTTGAGCTCAGGAGTTCGAGAGCAGCCTGAGCAAGAGCAAGACCCTGTCTCTACTAAAAATAGAAAGAAATTAGCTAGACAACTAAAAACATAAAAAAAAATCAGCCGGGCATGGTGGTGCATGCCTGTAGTCCCAGCTACTCAGGAGGCTGAGGCAGGAGGATCACTTGAGCCCAGGACATTGAGGATGCAGTGAGCTATGATGATGCCACACTGTACTCTAGCCAGGGTGACAAAGCAAGACTCCGTTTCCAAAAAAAAAAAAAGATGCATCGTCTCATATGATCCCTACAATAGCTTGATGGTATATACAACAGGTATCATGTCTCCTAATTAACTGATGAGAAACTAATACCAAGACAGAGTTAAGTGACTTGCTGAGACACAAAAATTTTCGTAAACAGCTGGGCTAGATCTTAGGACCCATATTATTGTCCATACTTCTATTAAATAGGGTGATTTGAATAGATCAGTGTTTTTCCAACTTTTTCTCTGAGTCCTACATAACAAAAGAGGTCACACAGGAATGCATAGGATCTAAAACTTCTACTTAAACCAGAGCAACTCTGCTCTTTTCTAATTTTTTAAATACTTGAGCTCTATATAATATTTCTAACAAAAAAAAATGTCAGGATACAGAAAGAATAAAAAAGTTTATCTCCACCTCTGACTTTCTTTCTGTGATTAGTCAAGTGGTGACAAACAAAGTCCATCTATTCCCCATTTATTACTTCATTATTGCTGTAGCATATTATTGTCACTATGACCAGTTAGTCATATATAAAGTAAAAATCCTACCATTTTCACTAACAAGTACAATTATAAATTTCTAAACACACACACATATACACTTTCTGGTTTTGATTTAGTATCTGTGGGTTTCAACACCATGATCACATAATCTTCCAAGTGACAGAGAAGCTAGTTTGCCCCATTCAGTTTTAGAGCATCAGTGGTTCATAAAGACAACTAGAACACTTTTACTCACCACTAAGTGATATAGAATTATACAGATGCTGATGATGACATCAGCTGCCATCAAGCTGGGCTCATGGGAGATGTGATGATGTGGGGAAAAAATGTGCAGACCAAGCAGAATTTCATGTGTGTTTGAACGTTTCCCATTTGCAGCAGGGATGGATTCAGTCTATTTTCCAGGCAGCAAGGGTGAGGTCATAGATATAATATAAAGTAATAGCTCAAAAATACTGTCATTATACAAGCAGAAAATAATTGGAAAATGATAAATTTTAAATGCATTTACAATAGCTACAAAAATATTGAACAGATAGGAATGAATTTAACAAAAGATCACAAGACCTCTAACCTGAAAGCTACAAAACATTGTGAAGACATGAGAAAGGACCCAAATAAATGGGAATTGGAAGAATCGAGTCCTTAAAATGCCAATTCTCCCTATGGATCTATAAATTCAAAAAAATATAAGCCATAATCACAGCAGGATATTTTCTAGAAATTGACAAGCTGATTCTAAATTTATACAGAAATGTAAGGGGCCAACAGTATCCAAAGAATTCTGAAAAAATAAATAAAGGTGGAGATCTTACACAATATGACTTCAATATATCCTACAAAACTATAGTAATCAAGAAGCCATGGCACTGGCATAAGGATTGGCAAATATACCAAAGAAACAGAATGGGGAACCCAGAAATAAACCCAGACTTCCATGATTATTTGATGTTTGACAAAGGTGACAAAGCAACACAATTATAGAAGAAAGTCTTTTAAAAGTCTATGCTAGAATAACTGAGTATCCATACTGGGGGTGGGGTACAACTTTGATCTAAACTTTATACTACACATAAAAATTAATTTGAGGTAGATCATGTACCTAAACAGAAACACTAAAACAATAAAGGATAGAATGAAAAGAGAAAAATATCTTCCATTAAAGAAAAAAAATTATAGACCATACCATGAAAATTTTAAATTTCTCATCTAAATACACATTTAAGAACATGAATAGGCAACCCAAAGACTAGAAGAACATAATTGCAAAACAGAAAAGACTGGTATTCAGAATATATGTTTTTTAAAAATCCTACAAGTCAATAATAAAAACACCAATAACCACATTAATATTTGATTAATGTTATAGTTTGAATAGACACTATGAAAGATATATAAAAATGGCCAGTAAGTACATGAGTAAGTGTCCAATGTCATCAGCCATCAAGAAAATGCAAATTAAAGCTGAAATGAGACATTATACATTTAACAGAGTCATGAAAATTAAAAAGGCTGACAACATCAAATGTTGACAAGCATACAGAGTCATTGGAAGTCTTCTGCATTGTTGGTGAGAATGTAAAAATGTTAATAAAACAACTTTGAAGAAAGTACTGGCATTTCTTACAAAACTAAACATAAACCTTCCTGATGAATCACCAATTCCAAGCCTATGAATTTACCCAAGAGAAATGAAAATATATGTTCATAAATTTACTAGTACAAAAATGGTTATATAAAATATATAATGCTGTATGACAAATTACCACAAACTTAGCAGCTTAAAACAATATATATTTATTATCTGACAATATATATTTATTATCTGGCAGTTTTTGTGGGTCAAGAAACCAAGAATATCTTAGCTGGGTCCTGGGCTTAGGGTCTTACACTACTGCAACCAGAGTGTCAGCTGCAGCCTGAGCAAGAGCAAGACCCCGTCTCCACTAAAAATAGAAAGAAATTAAATGGACAACTGAAAATATATATAGAAAAAATTAGCCGGGCACGGTGGCGCATGCCTGTAGTCCCAGCTACTCAGGAGGCTGAGGCAGGAGGATCACTTGAGCCCAGGAGTTTGAGGTTGCTGTGAGCTAGGCTGATACAGCGGCACTCTACTGGGCAACAGAGCGAGACTCTCTCAAAAATATATATATATATATATTTCTTGAATAATGTTAGATTTCTTGGCTATGATACTAGTTTGTGGTTATTTCAGATATTTTCCTTGTTCTCAGGAGATACATACTAAAATATTTAGAGGTGAAGTTTCATACTATCTGAAACTTTATTTCAGATGGTTCACCAAAATAATAGATAATAATGATATATGCTAGATAGATAAACCAATATGGCAAGATAATTAGTGAATCTAAGTTAAGTGCATGTATGCTCTTCATTCAACTTCTTTGTAGGTTTAAAGTTGTTCAAAATAAAAAATTGGTGTGACTATAATTCCACTACTAGCCATGATGGAGTACTTTGTGCTAGACTAGCCCTCCCACCGTAAATAACTATAAAACTTGACAAAATATATGAAACAACAGTTTTCAGATAGTACACAATAGGCAGCATAGGTTACGATTGCTGACAGAAGAGAAACACAGGAGGTGAGCCCAATTATTCCCCTGGCTTTCTGCCAAGAACTACTTTCCAGATTGCATCATAGGGAAGTGGAGCACAGAGTATGGCAGTCTTGCTGAGCTGAAGAGATAGATTTCAGAGTTAGGTGCTGTGTAAGTGATTGAAATTTTGGGAGCAGAATAACAGAAAAAAGGGAACTATGCAGTGAAGAGGCTCCAGAAATTTGTAGAAAGGTCCCAGTGCCTCTTTAGATGAATACTAAGCTGTGTATGTACAAGGCAGAAAACAACTATTGAGGATCCATGAACTGAATGGAGATTTGAGTTTGCAAAGTACTAGTAGTCATTCAGATTCTAACCAACCAGGCAGGAGAAACATTGCTGAATACCAGTGATATTCAGATAAGACTTAAAAAAGGACACACCTAAGGTATAAGGCTACTTCAACTCTAGAACAAGAATTATACTAGACCTACCCCAATGAAGCTTAAAAATAAGCCTCAAAAAAAAAAAATCAAGCTGATGTACAATAAACTAATTGCCTACCAAAACAAAATTCAATTTGCCTTAAAGGAATAACAAAAGAGACCCCATCTCTACTAAAAATAGAAAGAAATAATCTGGACAGCTAAAAATATATATAGAAAAAATTAGCCGGGCGCGGTGGCACATGCCTGTAGTCCCAGCTACTCAGGAGGCTGAGGCAGGAGGATCACTTGAGCCCAGGAGTTTGAGGTTGCTGTGAGCTAGGCTGATGCCATGGCACTCTAGCCTGAGCAACAGAGCAAGACTCTGTCTCAAAAAAAAAAAATTAACTGGGCGTGGTGGTGCACATCTGTAGTCCCAGCTACTTGGGAGGCTGAGGCAGGAGGATGGCTTGAGCCCAGGAGTCTGAGGTTGCTGTGAGCTAGGCTGACGCCATGGCACTCTAGCCGGGGCAACGGAGTGAGACTCTGTCTCAAGGAAAAAAAAACAAAAAAACACTTTAATAGAATAAAAAAGGAAAAAAAAAATCACAAGATCATCTCAATAAATACAAAAGAAGCACTTTGCAAAATTCAACATTCATTCATAGTAAAAACTCTTAGGAAACTAAGGACTGAAAAGAAAATCCCTGGATATGATAAAAGGCATATACAAAAACATAAAGTTAATATCAAACTTAATGGTAAAAGATTGAACTCTTCTTCCTAAAATTGGAAACAAGGCATGGAAGTCTGCTTCTAACATTTCTCGTCAATATTTTACTGGAGGGCCTGGCCAGTAAAATAATTCAAGGAAAACAGAAAAACCAAAAATATTGAAAAGGGACAAACTAAGCTACATTTATTTGCAGATAACATAATGGAATGTATAATATTCCAAGAAATTTACAGAAAAACTGCATGCATTAATAGGTGAATTTAGCAAGGTCACATAATACAAGGCAATGTCCAGAAAGCAATTATATTTATATACTAGCAAAAATTAACATGAAATTAAAAATATAACATTTATAATAGTAACAAGATAAAATACTTAGAAATGAAATTCATATATACACAAGACCTCTACACTAAAAACGATAAAACATTGCTGAGAAAAACTAAACAAGACCTAAATAACTGGAAGATATATGGTGTTTGTGGATCAGAACACTGAGTGTTAAGATGTCAGTTCTCCCAAAATTGATCTGTAGTTTCAATGTAACTTTAATTAAAATCCCAGAAGCCTTTTTTTTAAAAATGAAAATATGCAAGCTAATTCTAAAACATGTAGAAAAGTAAAGGATCCAAAATAGCCAAGGGAATCTTGACAAAAGGTAAGACAAAATTGGAGGACTTTATGCTATCTGATATCCAGGATTACTCTAAATCTACAGCTATTGAGACAGTGCAGTAGTAGGTTACATACAGACAAATAAATCAATGGAAAAGAATAGAGACCAGATTAGATCCATACTTGTACAGTCTATGGGTATTATAAAAAGGTACCAAAGCAATTCCATGGATAAAGGAAAGTCTTTTCAAGAAATGATACTGGAATAACTGTACACTTACGTGAAAACAATGACACATAGTCCCTACTTCATACCATACACAAAAATTAATTCTAGATGGATCATAGAGCTAAACATAAAAGTTAAATTATAAATCATCTAGGTGTAAACATAGAAGAATCTCTTCACAATGATGTGGTAGAAAAAGATTTTCCTGACAGTACCTATAAATTGCTAAGAAAGAAAAAAAGGATAAATTGGATTTCAAGAAAATTAGTCTTGTTTTATCAAATGATGTCATTAAAAAATGAATAGTCAAACCACAGACTGGGTGAATACAATTATAATACATAACTCTAACAAAGGACTCAAAATTAGTATGTATAAAAGACTCCTTTGACTTAATAAGGATAAACAACTCAATGCAATAAATGATCAAAATTCTTGAACACTTCATAAAGGGAGACATGCAAATAGCCAATAAGCACATGAAAAAGTGCTCGGCATCATTAGGTAATAGTCAGTCAATACAAATTAAAACCATGATGGAATACCACTACATACTCACCAAGACAGCTACTATTTAAAAGATTGACAATACCAAATGTTAACAAACATGTGGAACAATGGACACTCTCAAACACTGCTGGTGGGTATATAAAATATCAGACCACTATGAAAAAGTTTTGTAGTTATTATTATAAAGTTGAGCATATACCCTCTGCCATGGTCTGAAAGTGTCCCCCAAAATTCATATGTTGAAACTTAATTGCCAATGTGATAGTATTTAGAGGTGGGGCCTTCAGGAGGTAATTAAGTTATGAGGGTAAAGCCCTCATGAACCAGATTAGAGACCTCATAAAAAGGGCTACAGGGAATTACCATTTGTCCCCTTTTGCACTTTCCATGCCTCCCACCAAGTGAGGACACAGCGTTCATCTTCTCTGGAGGAAGAAGCACCAAAGTGCTATCTTGAAAGCAGAGAGCAGACTTCATCAGACACTGAATCTGCAGGCACCTTGATCTTGCACTTCCCAGCCTCCAGAACGTAGAGAAATACATTTCCGTTGCTTATAAATTACCCAGTTTGTGGTATTTTGTTATAGTAGCACAAAGGAACTATGACACCCTCCTTATGACCCATTTTCATGCCAAGAAATTTACTCAAGAGAAATGAAAACATAGCCACAGAAAGTCTCACATAAGAAAATGCACAGCAGATTTAGTCAACATAGGCAAAAACTAGAAACAACCTAAAGGGCCGTCAACAGGAGAATAAACTGTGATATAGTAATACCATGAAATTCTACTCAGTAATAAAAAGGAATAAATTATCAATACATGCAACATGCACAAATCTCAAAAATATTATGCTTTTCAAAAGAAATCAGTCACAAAAGAGTTCATGCTATATGATTCTATTTACATGAAGTTCTAGAACAGGCAAAGCTAATCTGTGATAAAAGAAATCAGAACAATGATTAATTCTGGTGGGGGGGTTCAGGGATTGACTGGGACAAGGTGTAAGAAAACTTTTTTGGGTATTGGAAATATTCCATATGTGCATATATGGGTTATAGCAGGCATTTGTTGAAAGTGATTGATCTGCACATTTAAGATTTGTATCTTTCACTCTATGTAAATTAGAGCTCAACAGGAAAAGAATCTGAAGCACAAAAATAAGAAAAAGGGCTGGTAGTAGGTGTGAAGAATACAAATGAATTAA
Source organism: Hapalemur alaotrensis (assembly GCA_963574485.1). Taxonomy (NCBI): domain Eukaryota; kingdom Metazoa; phylum Chordata; class Mammalia; order Primates; family Lemuridae; genus Hapalemur; species Hapalemur alaotrensis. The sequence continues at coordinate 16,220 of CAUYQI010078696.1, read as the reverse complement.
ATTAAATTAAATTAATAGTATCTGAAACCTCTTTATTTATTCTTAAATTTAGATCACACATTTTTAACACTAGCAGAAGTATTTCCCTCTTTAGTGTTAGAAATGAGATAAGCTTCAGAACTTTAAACTCAATTTTGCACTAAAATCTTCATTTCAAACAATGTATCTGGGGGAAACAAGATTTTCCCATAAGCATGGAAGAAGTGATAAAATATCCAGAAGATATTTATCTTAATAATCAGAGCTACTCAGTTTCTAATGAGGGCCCTAAAATTTTTCAGCTTTGCATAACTTGTTTAATGTAGCTCAGGTTGGCTGATGCATCTTTCTAATTTTAGTAATCCCCGGCTTAAAATAAATATGATGGCCTTATTAAACATATAATTTTTGTTAGCTAATGACACTTGAAAAGATGGCAACTCAAAATGTAAGAATGCATACTCCTTCACGAAGAATAAATGAAACCTGAAGTCGGGACTCACAGAATGTTTCTAAGAATAAGTTGAAAACTTCAAGGCACTCTGAACCATGATAATATCCCAGATAATTTCTATTACAGTCATTGCACCAAATATCTCCAAAACAAATAATTTATAATTCTGAAGAGTTGAGTCAGATCATTCTTCTTACTAATTTTGCTTATGTTCCAAAATCCTGTTTGATTTCATGCAAAAGTAGTAAGCATATCTATGATACACGCCATGATATCAAAGACAAAAATATATTGTGGGCCACCTTCATAACAATCAGTTTCTTAAAGGATATCGGGCCGGGCGCGGTGGCTCACGCCTGTAATCCTAGCACTCTGGGAGGCTGAGGTGGGTGGATCGCTCAAGGTCAGGAGTTCGGGACCAGCCTGAGCAAGAGTGAGACCCCGTCTCTACTAAAAATAGAAAGAAATTATCTGGCCAACTAAAAATATATATAGAAAAAATTAGCCGGGCGTGGTGGCGCATGCCTGTAGTCCCAGCTACGCGGGAGGCTGAGGCAGGAGGATCACTTGAGCCCAGGAGTCTGAGGTTGCTGTGAGCTGGGCTGACGCCACGGCACTCACTCTAGCCCAGGCAACAGAGTGAGACTCTGTCTCAAAAAAAAAAAAAAAAAAAAAAGGATATGGGATAGCTGTCAATCACCAACATCTACAAATCTAATTGATAATTTGTGATGTTCAATTAAAAACATGGGACTTTCAGACTTTCATCCAACACTTTCAAAACGATGAAGTGTCTTAATGAGAAACACTTTTTATAGAACGTGCTTCAACAATTTGAAAAAGAAGGAAAAGAAAAAGCCTGAAGTGATAAATCTTCGCTTTCTTCACAGGGCCTACCTGATCTGTGCTTTCCCTGTTTTCCTCAAGAGCTTAATTGAACCGCATTGTTTTGAGTTTTCACTTTCAATTAACATACTCTACTAAGTGTGAACTCACACAGCCTGGTTTGGCAGTTTCATACATAACAAGAAAGTTTCTGCATGTCTATTTCAAAATAATTTAATTGAAAATGCTGTAAGTATCAAGTTACAGCTGCAAGAAATGAGTAGTAAACTGTGCTTAAATTTACTGCTATTAGAATAGGCCACCTGAATTTAATTTGGCTAAAATAATCCATCTATCTCTCTGCTATTTAGAAATGTGTGTTTACTGTTTTGATTCTAGGGCATATAGAATAGGGTACACTACAAAAAAATAAGCCTACTGTATCTTAAATAACATTAGAAAAATAATTCCATCTGTGAAAATATGGACTTGTTCCAGCAGGGTATTTCATCTTAGCTTACCCTACACTGGATGCTATACAACAACAAGACAATAAGAGATCAAATTTTCTATAAGCAGATTGTTATTGGTAAAAATGAGCTTTCCTTAGTTCTGAGAAACGTTAGACAGAGGCTGTTTCACCACACAACTACCCTTTATAAATAAGAAAAATATTTAATAGGGCCATTCACCCCTTAGAGGATCACAAAATCCTTCAAAGACCACTAGTTTTATTTTACAAATGTAAAATAAATGTCTGGACCTTGTAATTTACACTCACCAGGATCAAATGCACATAATCACATAGGTTTGAACCCTGACAAGAAATTCTGTATCTCTTATCCTTTCATTGATAGCATGAGAATCTACTCCCACAATGGTATTTGGTTTGGTGTATACCTTCTGATGGTTTAGCATTATTGCTCAAGTTGAACTGGAAGGTAGACTATATTGTTGAAATATTCTGTAAATGATAGGCAAAGATCCAGTTAATTCGAGTCATACTTTTAAGTGACCAATACCGCAGAACAGTTTAAATGAAGAAGAGGCATTAATGAGGTCAAGTGAAACAATTTCGCTACCTTTTTCATTTTTTGCATGCCAGTATTAAAAATGGTGCAAAGTGGCATTTAATTGCCTTAAAATCTTCACACTTATGCAATCTGTGATTCTAGAAAATTCTTACTTATATCTTGACCCCATTTTAAAAGGTACCATTCTCCTTGGAGCTGTATAGGGATAGACTGGCATTATCAGAATCCAAAACTAAGGAAAAGTTAAAGAATAGTCTATCAGCAAAATTGAAAGGAATCATTGTATATGGATTATGTTTTCTCCTGGAGTGAATATATAGACACATGCTACCTTCTACAATACTAAGACTTAAGAGCTACAAGACTAATATAATAAGAACACAGCCCATTTCTTGGCAAAAAAAAATTAGTAAATGCCAATTTGCAAACTGTGAAAAGATAACACATATTCATTTATTTTTTCATATTCTGTAACTTTACCATCTTATACTCAGCACTTCCCAAAACCCCAGGGATAGCTCACAATATCACACTATCAAGATCAAGAATGAAAATAATGCTTTGGCTCAAAGACATAATACCTCACATAAAGCATTCCCTCCAAAATAACAGGGACTGATTTTATCTTTTGATATGGTGATCAGACTGCCACACAACTCTCTATTTCTATTTTGGATATTCAAACATTTTAAAAACAGAAATGAAGCTTTTAATCCATAAAATTGTTTGAGTAGTATCTTTCTTCAATAACCAAACTTAAAAAGTATGAAACTAAATAACAAAGAATGGCAAACACTTGCCACTGGAAGAACTAGAAATAAATGTCTAAGAAAAAACAAGTTGTGTCAAGGGACTGATCCATGCTGCCTCACAGAGAGGCCACAGACTGAAAAGCATGTGGTCAAGTTTCCAGAAAAAAAATCATGCTAATCTTGCAGTCTTCACCCCTATGTGGCCAAAGTTGCTTTGGAAATAACAAGGAGAGATTGTGCAATATGAATCCCTGTCAGAGAGCTGTGGTGATAATATTCTGGGTCAAGCCAGCACACTCAATATGCCTCCTATCAAAATGGCACAGTGACTATGTGGTGCCCAATAAAACTGAAAACCTGGGGTTGTGATTGTGAAAGCACCGCAGATTAATAAACAATTCACCTTGTTCTTTGTGTTTTCCAGAGTAGAGTAGTTACATCTCAGAGAGTCTAGCAAGAACATATACCCAGGAACAATGAGGAAGGAAAAAATGAAAGAGAAGGAGCAGAATCAAAAATTAAGCCAGAGAGATTTTACCAGAGAGTCAGCGAGGACAAGTAGAAATACATGTTACTTTTCTAGTCTTGCCATCAGCAGCAGCAGTAATCCCCACAGTCCCCCAAGTTTGTGCTAAAGCTTCAAAGGAGGATACTAAATCCCTTCACAAGTTTTCTTAAAGCTTTGTCAGTGACAACAAACCATAGGGCATTTTATAACACAGTTTGGGTAAGGAAATTTAGCAATATGTAATCTATTAAGAATTTCTTAAAAATCTATGGTGCTAGAATATTTCTGTGGGTTTGGAGAATCCATTCAATGATTGCATCGTCTCCAAAAAGAGGGTATTAAGGTTTAGCTTGCCCCTGTACCTTGATAAATCACTGCCAGATTAGAATGCATGAAATGATTCTGTTTTGTTTCTACCAAGTGATGAGCTAAATATTTGTTAAGATCTTCTCTCCCACAAACTCTATTAGGATTACTTCTGCTGCATTTGATTATGTTGGTGCTCATAATCATTCTACAAATCAGTAAAGAACCCTCAGTTGTTGGGCTCAGAAAAAGAAAAACACTCAATTTTCATCCTAGATAGACTGCCCACTTAGCTCGTTTCCCTTTGCCGCAATCCATCCTGCAGTGGGGAAAATGGTGAAATTGTAAAAAGAAACTGTTTGATACAGTCAATTTTTTTGTTCAAAAGTGATGCTCAGAATTTGTTCTCAAGGGATGTCAAATTGTCAGAATTATCTTTTCTGCAGGTTTCCTTCACATAGGAGTTAGCTTTGTCTAAGAAGCTCTCTTTGGTGTCAACATAACACTTTTGGTGTATGCAGTAGCTATTGCCCCTTTCCCCACTTTTGACCAAGAATACCATGTTTGCTGCATGTAGTATTCAGACAGCTGCTAATAATATTTTTAAAAGATTATTCTGTGTATGTTCCTTTGCACTTTACCTTGCTAAAATGAATTTATTAACCCATGTTGATTTCTACTTTTGTATTTTCCCACACTTATGCTTAGTATACAAATTATTTTTTTAGAAGATAGCATATTCTATTAAATTAACTGAGGACAATCAGGGGATTTACTCCTGCAAAATCTCAAAATTAGAGATTGATTTATTCATTCATTCAAGTTTTACTAGATTTTGTGCTATACATACTACTAGACACTAGAGATAAAAATAAAAAAAATAAATAAGATGGTCAGACCTGCCTGATGAAGCTTATTCTGGGATAACTACAATACTTAAGTGATAGGTGCTATATAATACGTGGTTATGAAGGATCTAATTCTGCTTGAGGACGGTGGAGATAGGTAGAGGCTTCACAAAGTGGTTATAGTTAAAATGAATCTTGTAAGGATAATATCTCCCAAGAAGGATAAGGTAAGAGAGAGCAAACAGCAGCATGGAGCAACATGGCCGGTTCAGAGAATAAGTAGTTGAGCAGTGGTTCCCCTTGGTGCATGACAGAGTAAACAAAGGAGAGTTAAAAAATAAATGCCTGTGGCCAGGCACATTGGCTCATGCCTATAATCCTAACACTCTGGGAGGCCAAGGCAAGAGAGCACTTGAGCTCAGGAGTTCTAGACCAGCCTGAGCAGCAGCAAGACCCCATCTCTACCAAAAATAGAAAAATCAGCTGTGCGTGGTGGCAGGTGCCTGTAGTCCCCAGGTACTCGGGAAGCTGAGGCAGGAGAATCGCTTAAGCCCAGGAATTTGAGGTTACTGTGAGCTAGGCTGACGCCAGGGCACTCTAGCCCAGGCAACATAGTGAGACTGTCTAAAAAAAGAAATAAGCAAATAAATAAATAAAATGCCTGTGCCTAAACACTACCCTACCAGGATACTGATTTCTTGAGCTATGATAAATAAAAGCAATTTTAAAAAGCTCCCTGGTTATTCTAATCTGCAGCCAGCATGAAAAATGACTGCTTTATACAATTAGGGGCCATTGGATGCTTTAAAGCAGAACAATGAATGAAAATTTAAAGAAAGAAAATTATTTGTTTAGATTGAAGAAGTGAAAGATTGAAGGCTGAAATTAGTACAATAATACCAAGATATCAGTCCTCAACTGTTGCTAATCTAAAACAAGGTTTTCACTTGTACCAAGAAAAATGGTATAAAGTGGTATAAAAACACAGACAAGGCAATAAATTTCCTGTAAAGCTGGATTTATTCTACACATAGGATTGATTATTCTCTATTCTGATATGATATTATCCTTCCATTTTTGTGCTGTTTATTTTATAAAATAATCATGAATTTAAATGTTACTTATTAAATCATTCTTTGATGGCTTTACTTGGCAAAATTAACAATTGTATTTCTCACATTTGGAAGGGGTTACAATTTCCCTACTCTTCTCTTTTCTTCCATTTGCTTTTACTTTCACAATTGAGATATTAAATATATACAGTGAGGTGTGTAAAATGCATAAATAGTAAATGTACAACTCAATAAATTTTTACATTCACATATACCTATGTACCCACCACCCACATTCCAATATAGAACTTGTCTAGCACCCCAGAAAGTTTCCTAGTACCCATTATAATTTCCATCCCTCCACCACTGGGGCAACTACTGTTCATTTATAGCACCAGAGACTAGTTTTGTCTATTCTTCTACCGAGTATAAATGGAATCATATACTATGCACATTTTTATGTCTGGCTTCTTTCTGTCAACAAAATGTTTCTCTAATTCATCCATGTTTTTTTGTAAGTTTGAGCAAATGTTTTCCTTTTTTATTTTTCTGTAATATTTCAATGTATGATTTTACCACAGTTTGTTGATCCATTCTCCTGTTATTAACATTTGAGTCATTTCTAGTTTGGGTTATTACGAATAAGACCACTATGATCATTATTTTACGAGTCTTTGATCATATGCACTTATTCCTCTTGGTTATATAGGTGTAAGTAGAATTTCTGGGTCATAGGATAAGCATATATTTAGCTTATCCTAATACATGTTTCTGTAATATATTTAGCATATATTAAGAAGATGCCAAATGGTATCAGCTAAATTCCCCTGCTGCCCCTAGCTCCTAGCAACCATTAATCTACTACTTTCTTTCTCTATGGATTTGACTATTCTGGACATTTCATATAAATACAATCACACAATATGTTGCCTTTTGTATCTGGCTTCTTTAAGATGGCATAATGTTTTCAATGTTCATCCATGCTGTAGCATCTATCAGTACTTTTTTCCTTTTATGGCTGAGTAATATTCCATTATATGAATACACAACATTTTGATTATCCATTCATCAACTGGTGGGCATTTGTGTAGTTTCTGCCTTTTCACTATTATGAATAATGCTGTTAGGAATAGTCATGTATGAGTTTTTGTATGGGCATATTTTCTATTTCCTTGGATATATATCTAGGATTAGAAATGCTGGATCATATGGTAACTTTGATTTTTTAAGGAACTGCCAAATTGTTTTCCAAAGAGTCTGCACATATGTACCAGTTTAAATTCTCACCAGAAGCATATTAAGATTCCAATTTCTCCACATATTTTCCCACACTTATTAATATCTGTCTTTTTGATTATAGCCATCCTAGTGGATATGAAGTAGGTATCTCATTGAGGTTTTGCTTTGCATTTTCTTGAAAACTAATGATGTTGACCATCTTTACATGTCATTATCGATATCTTCTTTGGAAAAATGTCATCTTATTCAAATCCACTGTCCATTTTAAAACTGAATTATTTATCTTTTTCTTAATGATCTCTAAGAGTTTTTGTTATATTCTAGATACCAATCCTGATAAAAAGATGTTCTTAATTTAATGAAATAAATTTCTGTATTTAATTTTATACAGTTTTGCTTTATGGTTATCTTTTTTTCCGTTATAAAGTAAAAAAAAAAAAAAAAACCTACTAGTCCACAGTCATAAAGGTATATTCCTATGTTTTCTTCTAGAACAGAGTTTAACAAATGTGTTCTGTAAACATCTACTTAGTAAATACATATGGCTTTGCAGGCCATATAATCTCTGTCATAACTACTCCACTCTGTCATTGTAATGTGAAAGCAATCATAAATAATTCATAAATGAATGAGTTGGCTGTGTTCCATTAAGACTTTATTTACAAAAGGAGGCAGCAGACTGGATTTAGCTTACAGGTTATAGTTAGTCAACTTGTGTTCTAAAATTTCTATTATTTTATTTTTTACATTTAGGTCTATCGTACATCTCAGTTTGATTTTTGTGCATGATTTACATAGGAATCAACATCTATTTTCCTCCATATGGATATCCAGTTACTCTGACACCATTTATTAAAAATACTATTCTTTTGGCCGGGCACGGTGGCTCACGCCTGTAATCCTAGCACTCTGGGAGGCTGAGGCGGGTGGATCGCTTGAGGTCAGGAGTTCGAGACCAGCCTGAGCAAGAGCGAGAACCCAGCTCTACTAAAAATGGAAAGAAATTATCTGGACAGCTAAAAATATATAGAAAAAAAATTAGCCGGGCATGGTGGCACATGCCCCTAGTCCCAGCTACTCGGGAGGCTGAGGCAGAAGGATTGTTTGAGCCCAGGAGTTTGAGGTTGCTGTGAGCTAGGCTGACACCACGGCACTCTAGCCCAGGCAACAGAGCAAGACTGTGTCTCAAAAAAAAAAAAAAAAAACTATTCTTTCTACCACTTAATTACCGTAGAATCTTAGGTATAAATCAAGTGACTATGTATGTAGGCCTATTTCTGGACACCATTTTCTGTATCATTGGTCTATTTGTCAATTCTTTCATCAATACCACACTTCCTTACTCATTATAAGTTTATAGTTAGTCTTGAAGTCTAGGAGCATAAGTCCTCCAACTTTGTTTTTTCTCCTTCAAGATGACATTCACTATTCACTACTTCTGCAGTTCAATACAAACTTTATGATCAGCTTGTCAATTTACACACACACACACACACACACACACACACACCTATGGGGATTTGATTGGAATTACATTTACTCTATAGATTTATTCTGGAAAAACTGACTTTGTAACACATCATGCCTTTCAATCAATCCATAAACAACTATGTTTTCCCATTTATGTAAACCTTTTTCAAGAAATGTTTTGTTAAGTATAATGGTTTGTCATCTTTCATTAAATTTATTCCTAAGTACTTGATGCTGCTTCTTGCTATTTTAAATGGCATTTTTTATTTTACTTGCAAAATTTCTTATTAGCTTACAAAAGTACAAATATTTTTGGCATCTTAACTTTTTCCAAGTGACCATGATAAATTCACTAATTAAATATAATTGTTTTTGTAATTATGCTTATCCCTGAAACCTAAAAGTCTTAAAACAAATGAGGAGACTACCGAAATAGTATAGGAGAAGTTAATACAAGCACAAACTAAAATAATGTGTATGAGAAGAGATTTAAGAAACAGAAGCATTTAAAAGATAGAATCCATGCAAATTGAAATTTTTATGACAATGCAAATGGAAGAGTAGAAGGAGTTTATCAGGTTTCTGTCTTGGGTAAATAAATGTTTAATGTTGTAATTTACCAAGACAGAGAACACAGGGAGAAGAAAATGCTTTGGATAAAAAAAGAGGGAGAGAGAGAGACTAGTTTTTAATAGATTTCTTTGAGTTGGCTATAAGATGTCCAAGAAAAAATTTCCATTAACAAATTAAAAATAGAAATCTGGGCTTCAACTATTGGAAATTTTTAGAATACAGGTGATAGTTGAAGCCAAGGAGAAATAGACAAAAACATAAGAACAATGTGCAGAGTGAAAAAAGGGCTAAAGATTTTTGTACTGGAAAATGCCAATATTAAAGGAGCAGTGAAGGGAGAAAAGCCAACAAAGGAAAACAAAAAGAAATGCTCGAGAGAGGAGAACCAAGAAAGGATAATCACAGAAGCCAATGAAAGATTTCCATTAGGTAGAGCATAGTCAGAAATGTCAAATGCTATGAAATGGTCAAGTGATAAAGGGATTGAAATTGAAATTACCAAGTTAGAAGTTATTAATTACTTCTTTCAGAGATATTGCAGCAACATGATGGGAATGGAAGCCAGATTAAAGTGGGTTAAATTGAAGGTGAGGAAATCAAAGACAACCATGCAAAATATTATTCATAAAGTCTTGTATGGGAAGAGAGGGAGTGAAAGCTCTAGACAAAGGGTCACATAGATTCAAAGGAAGGTATTTTGAACGGGCAATATTTGATCATATTTATATCTCTAGTGGAAAGAACCAAAGAGTATGAGGATACAGACATAAGAGGGAATAATTAATGGAGCACCATCTAAATTAAACTAAACTTCCCTGCAATTGGAATACATAGAAATAGAAATGCTTGGATGTTAGGGGACAGACTAGTTTTATCTTCTCCCCCATCTAGTCTTCCACATCTACTATGTAGCATCTTTGAATGACTTCTATGTTGTCCTCAAATAGGTGAAAAAATTTTCCCTACCTTACTAAAACTTTACTTCCTTTCACATATAACATATAATGCTATTAACATATATACCTTGCAAGACTTTACAAAGGATTTATCCTATGGTGACATGCCTTGAATTATGTGTGTAAAGATCAAGCTACAGATTTCAGTAATATGTGATGGTCTTTATGGAGGTAAGAATTTATAAACAGCAGGCACTTATTCTGTCCCTTGCTACATAACCTACCATCTACCTCCACTACCCCACCTCCTCCAAAATAGATTCTAAATAGAATCAAGTTACCAGTATAGCAATGTATGTTCTGAAGATTTTTATTACAAGCTATTCATTAAGGGGGCAAGCAAACTTTTTAAAAAAGCAGTGCCAATTTCTTGCATTTAATACACTGCACATCAACAAAGAAATAAATAGATTTTAGTGGAATATGAAAAGTAGTTAACAATATCAATGAGGATGTTGAAGAAACATCTGATAGAGGTTTATGATTACATTAACCAAAGGAAACGATGAAGGGAATAAATTGAAATTGACAGATTTATATAATTATAACAGAAAATGAGCAGTCAACATAATTTTTGAGATTCTTCCTCAATATGCATGTAATATTAAGGCAACATTATAAAACTCAGATTCATTCCCTGAGCTGATCTCTATGGACAAGCGAATATTTCTAAATGTTTCCCTTTGCATTTACTACAACATATAAAATACATAAGGTGATGAGTGGGAAGTTAATAAAAAGATGAGAGTCTGAGTTTCTAAATAAATTCATTATTCTAATATCTAAGGAATATATTTTCCTTTCAATGCACACACGTAATTCATATTAGCATTAGTGGGAGGAACTTACACTTGCATCGGAAGAATACAGCAATCAACATGCAAAAGTGTAAGAGAACTCTTTGTGAAGGATTTGCCATTTCACTGCTCATTGCAAAAGTGATGGCAGCATGGCACCAAACGGAAACATTCAATCATCCAAACGTTTCTTAATAGCTGCATGTTTTATACTATAGGCATGCTATGTAAAATATTTATTGCATTTTATCCATAAAAAGAAAAGGCAACTAAGATTTGTTAAACACTAACCATGTGCCAAGCACTGGGCTAATTAAGTCCCTAACATGTATCATTATCAGCACAAAAAATGCTGTGAAATCATTCCAAAACTCAGTGGCTTAAAACAATAATCATTTACTCCCAGGAGTCTGTGGGTCAGTTAGGCATTGATTGAGATTGGGCACACTGTGCAGCTTTTCTCATCTCAAGCTGGTCTTATTCATAAATCTAGAGGTTGGCTAGGAGTTGTCTGATCTAGACTGAGCCCACGTAAGGTGGTTTTTTTCTGCCCCAATGTCTCTTACCCTTCTCCAGGGACTAGCAGGGTAGCCCAGAAATATTCTTTTTATGTTGCTGGTAAAGAAACGAGAGCAATCTGAATGGTTGCAAAAGCTTGACATATTTTGGTCACATTTATGTCCTTACAACATGCCATTAATCAAAGCAAGACACATGGCTAAACTTTAAAGTCAAGGGTTGGGGAAATCTACTCTGCATCTTTAGCAGGTCACCGCAAAGTCACCACGCAAAGGGCATGGATACAGGAAAGGGTAAAGAATTGAGCCATTCATAGAATCTGAAATATACACTATCTTATTCAATCCTCACACATTCCCACAAAATAGTACTATTATCTTCATATTATAAGTAGGAAACTGGATCATAAAGAGGTTAAATGATCTTCCTGTCATAGAGTTAATAGGTTGGCAAAGCTAATGCCAAAGTTCATGGGTTTTGTTGTTGTTCCAATACATAATTTCCTATGCATGTAGTTTAAAATTTTACAACTAAAATGAGGTCTGCCAACTGATACAGAAATGATAACGGCAGATCAACAATAAACCCATACATATAACCATAATCATATGGAGTCACTAATTAATGAAAAAAACAGCCACTTGATTGAATCAATAGAATAAAAGTTAAATCATGTTTTTGTTTTAAATTGCTCATGAATGTACTGTCTCTGTCAGAGAGGTCTGCAACGACATGTCTTTGTCCTTCTAAACCTCTCTTATTCTCAATTGTGAAGCACATCATCTTTTTTTCTCTGTCTGATTCTAGGCTGGAGAGTGAGGAAGCAAGTTGTGAAAGCAGACTCACAGTGATTGTCCACAGGAACACATGTCATGTGACCTTAGTTTTCTCAATAAAGTATATTAGTGAGAATATTATTTACTCAGAGATAATAAAAAACATATTCAAGTCTCCTGTCTTTAAAATAAATAGCAGCAACCTTTCCTGCCATTCCAAGTTACTACTGTATGTTTTTCTACCCAGTGCCAATCTACATTTGCTGCTGCCACTTCCTGACAACACAACCCCTCAAAGCCTAGCTTTCTTCCGCACTGTTCTGCTGAGACTTGCTCTCTTCAATGTGACCTTTCAACTCCCACTCACCAGATATTTTTATCAGTCTTCATTCTTCTTACCCTCTTTCTAGTATATGCTATTTGCCTACTCTTATACCACTTGAAATTCTATATTTAGAAGAAGTGTAAAAATGTTAACATGTGGGCACCGGAGCCAATCTGCCTCAATGCAAATTCTGACCCTTTCGCTTCAGAGTGCTGTCACCCTGAGGAAGTCAATGAACCTTTCCATGCCTCAGCTCCTGTATCTGTAAAATGGGGAGAATTATAGTACCGTAGTACCCAAATCACATGATAGTAATGAGGATATAATGAGGTAATATATGGTAAGTACTTTGAAAAGAGCCTGGCACACAGTAGGTATTGAATAAAGCCTCTCTCTCCTTTGATGATACCACATTGCCCTATCTTCTTCCTCCATTTTTGAGTATACTGCCTTTAATTCCTCTCAATCCCTCTATTTCTTTGTGTTTCCCCAGTTTATTCTTATACTTCCTTTTCTATATTCCTTTGTTAATCTTGCCCAATATCATGATTATAACTATTACATTGATGACCCAAAACTCTAAAATCTATTTCTGGTCTAACTGCTCTCCAAGCACCACTCCTTATTTCAATGTAACACAATTTTCTCGTATTCAGTTTTATACTGACAAACAGCAAAAGTACTCAGTGGTCTCATCACATAATCCCCTTACATACTTTAAGATCACACTTTTCATACAGCCTTCTTTTTCCTACGCTGAGTAACTCCAATCTCTTTAACCTTCCCTTGTAGAGCTTATTTTCCATTCCTTTGAAATTCTTGATTATGATTTTCTGCACTCTCCAATATCTCTATATTCTTTTTACAGTATGAAAACTCACTCTTCATAATACTTAAAAAATGTTTTGACTAATGGGATACAATGAAAGTGTATTCTAACCTTGGGTGTTAATCCTCTACTAGATTCCATTATTCAGCCTCTGGGTAAGAATAGAACTTTCTTATTCTGCTTGATTTTAGCCAGGTTTATTCCAAAAGATAAAAAGGTAAAAGAGGTAAAATTAATATAATTTGAATGACATTGTCTTACCCTCAAAGTTGTGGGGTTTATGCATTGCAATTCACCATTATTAATTCACATTGTACACTGTAGGAAGGGATCTAAACAAAATAGGAGTCTAGGCTTATTCCATATCCCAGAAAGTCAGACACAGGAGCTCCTATAAGGATATGCCAAAGATCATTCTATGCTAGAAAAATCAAAATCCAGAAGCATAATAAATGTAGGAATCAGTTAAAAAGAATCTAGTGTCTTATTTATGAATAAGAGGTAAATAATCAGCCACAGGCAACTCTGAAAAAAATTAGATATGTAAACTGCTAATGATTTATAAAATAGCTATGGACAGGGATGTGAATTCTAATCCTTCCCACATCAAATTTCCCTAAAAGAGTCACCTTTAACCCACTGCCCTGAAGAACACTCTGGCCATTCACAATGTTTGCTCATCCATCTTTTCTCATTAGGGCTTGTAAGAACTTCAGAAACTGTGTAGCAATTACTGCTATGCTAGAAACAGTCATACTCTGTAGCTGTACTGGGTATAGACTGACAATAAAAAACCTATACAGATCCGGAACACTACAAATCTCCAAACTTCCTCCAGGCTGTAGAGAAGTTTCAAAAGCACTGACAAGAAGCAGGTTGCAAACATTAAGAAGATATTGACTTGTGTTGAAGGCAGTCACACAATGTATTGAATTGTGAGGTAAATATTGATCCAAGATAAGACCAATATTTACCTCAAGAAACAATGCATCCTGGTGCTGACCAAAAACCCAAGCTGAGGTATGTATTTTTATATACATTCCATTACCAAAATTAATTGTGACAAGGATTTTAACCTACCTTTTATGATATCTGAGGAATATTTACAGCAACTCCAGAATGTAGGCAGCACTTTGTTTTATTGCTATGATCTATTTACTCCATATTTATTTATCAAAAGGAAGAACCAAAGAATATAAGTTATTAACTTTGTTATAATCACCTTTGTGCTTTCCTCCTGGAAAAATTTGCAGTTTATTTTAACTGAGGATAAGAAAGAACTTTGAAGAGAGAAGATGCAGCTTAAAGTTTTGATCCCATCAATTACTAAATATTTGGCCTTGGAAAAGTTTTTGACTACTCTGAGGAGGCTCAACTATACAATGCAGAAGAATATCTATCCCTGACTCATCATGTTGTTGTGAGAATCAAATAAGATAGAGTTCTATCCCGCACTACCTCTTTACATTCAAATGTCTTGAAAGGGGTTGCCTAAATTCACATTTTCCTAGTCCTTATCCTCCCATTCATCTCTCAACCCACAACAATCTGTCTTCCATAGCTACCATCAAATTAAACCTGCTCTTCATTTATCATCTACTTCCTCATTGATAAGTCTGATGGATTCTCAGTACTCACCTTGTTTGACTTCTTGACAGTATTTCTCACTCTTGTCCATTCCCTAATTAAAAGATCACTGTCCTTTGACTTCTAAGTCTCTGTGTTCTAGATTTCCACTTATCGCTCTAAGGTTATTCTTTCCCAGTATTCTTAAAGAGCTCATCTTCCCCTACCTATCCCTTAAATGTTGCTGTTTTTCATTACTCTGAGCTAAGCATCTTCTCTTGTCCTTGTGCACTCTCCCTGTGTGATCTCACTGAGTCCTGTGGTTGACCATTACCACCTAACAAGCTGTCGATTCCAAATTCTATAACTCACTCATTTATTCAAAAACCAAACAGTATATATTGCCAACCCAGATCTCTTCCCTGATTGTCATGATGGAGTTTACCATTTTTCTAGTTGAACTTGATCTTTCCCACCCTATGTTCTTTATATTGCCATATACCCAGTTATTCAAACCCAAAACGTGGGTCTCATCCCATTCTTGTCGCTTTCTGAATTCCCACAATCAACGAGCCACCTGTTCTGATCTATTTTACCTGTATGAATGAGGTGAGGAAAGGAACTATGTATTAATAAATAGGGGAAGAACATTCCAGGCAGAGAAGATGGCAAGATTGTACTCAAGGAGCAGTAAGGAAACCAGTGTGCCTGAAACACATTGGTATGGGACAGGGTAAGGAAAAAGTACTAACAGATAAAGTCAGAAGGTAGTAGAGGACCCCATCACTTAAGGTCTTTGCTCAAATGTCACCTTATCGGAAACCTTCTCTGACTACCATGTATAAATTAGCATTCTCTACATTCTGCATTTCCCCATTTCCTACTTGATATTATCCATAGAATATATTGAACGTCTTGATTGTTACTATCTGTTTACTTTCTATCTCCTACAGTAGGCTATTATTTTCAGGAAAGCAAATATCTTGTTTACCTCATTTATTGATGTAGCTCCAATGCCCAGGGAAATGCATAGAGCATATAGTAATAACTCAATAATTATTGACTGAATATGTGAAATATTTGGAGCATAGAGGGTGCTCAAGAAATTATAGCATCATCATCATTATTATTATTATTATTTGTGAGTAAAGTACTTTGAAAAAATAAAATACCATGTAAATGCCCAACTAGGAAATCACAAGCACAAGGTGCTTCATTAATTGATTACAGGTAAATCTAGATGATAAAACCAATAGGATCGGCTGGGCGCGGTGGCTCAAGCCTGTAATCCTAGCACTCTGGGAGACCGAGGAGGGAGGATCGATCCCTTGAGCTCAGGAGTTCAAGACCAGCCTGAGCAAGAGCGAGACCCCGTCTCTACTAAAAAAATAGAAATTATATGGACAGCTAAA
>CAUYQI010078695.1:0-42003 GCA_963574485.1 Hapalemur alaotrensis | reverse complement strand
GTTGCCCGGGTTGGAGTGAGTGCCGTGGCGTCAGCCTAGCTCACAGCAACCTCAAACTCCTGGGTTTAAGCGATCCTACTGCCTCAGCCTCCCGAGTAGCTGGGACTACAGGCATGCGCCACCATGCCCGGCTAATTTTTTGCATATATATTTTTAGTTGGCCAAATCATCTCTTTCTATTTTTAGTAGAGACGGGGTCTCACTCTTGCTCAGGCTGGTCTCGAACTCCTGACCTCGAGTGATCCACCCGCCTCGGCCTCCCAGAGTAGCATGCTAGGATTACAAGCGTGAGCCACCGCGCCCAGCCAAACAATCCTATTAAAATAAAGACAAATGACTTGAACAAACATTTCTTCAAAGATGACATACAAATTGCAAACTGCTCAACATCACTAATCATTAGAGAAATACAAATCAAAACCACAGGGAGGTATCACCTCACACCCATTAGGATGGCCACTATCAACAGCCTCCCAGAAAAAGTCAAGTGCTGGTGAGGATGTGGAGAAGTTGGAACACTCACGCACTGCGTTCATAAAATGGTACAACCGCTATGGAAAACAGTATGATGGTTCCTCAAAAAATTAAAAATAGCAGATATCATTCAGCAACCCCACTTTTGGGAATATATCCAAAATAATTGAAAGGAGAGTCTCAAAGACCTTATATACCCACGTTCATAGCAGCACTACTCACAACAGCCAAGAGGCAAAAGCAACTCTAACCACATTTAAGTGTTTTAATGGGGAAATAAAATACCAAAATAGGGCAGATGAACCATCTAAGTCTTTGATGACAAAAAACTGTCAAGTTCCTTATGTTTTCTCCTCCCCATACCACACACGTGTTGCTGTAAACTGCTAAACATTCAGGACAAAAGATATTAAAGAGAAACATAATCACTGTCAAGGTAAATTAAGAGTGCATAACTGATGCACAGAAAAAATCAGAAAGCATCAGTGCTTGAGGAGCTTGTATCTGCAGGAGCCACAGATAGGTAGCATAAAACTTGGTGCACACACACAGTCATAATTTTCCTTCTAAGGATACAGCTTAAGAAAATGATTTACACAAGATATACACAAAGATTCAACCATAATATAGTCCTAGCAACTCTTAATGGCAAATATTAAAAATTAAATGCTCAACAAGGGACACACTGCATAAATGAGGATGTACCCGAACGATGAGACACTACACAGTCATTAGAAATGAAGGAGTATTAGGCCTGGTGCAGTGGCTCACGCTTATAATTCTAGCACTTTCGGAGACCAAAGTGGTAGGATCACTTGAGTCTGAGGCTGCAGTAAGCTATGATCACACCACTGCACTCCAGTCTGGGCAACAGAGACCCTGTCTCAAAAAATGATAATTCTCCATCTCAAAAAAAAAAAAAAGTATTTAAGGTTCAGTATGGCATCAAGTTTGAATTTTTAGTGTGTTTATGAAATGTAGATAATGGTGAGTCCTTTATTTGATGAATAAATAGTGTTACAGAAAAAAGCAAACAAAAAAGGAGAATACTTTTGTTATGAACAGTATTATGGCACAATCCTATTTTTATCAAAACATATACATATTAAAAAAGCTAAAGTGGGTGGTTTATCTAAATTTTCTAACTTTATAATGCTACATTCTCCTTTTTCATGTTTTTCAAGTTAAACTTGTCTCAATTTATTCAACTATTTTCAGAAGTTAAAGATTTCTCCCTAACTCATTCTATGAAGCCAGTGTCACCTGATACCAAAGCCAGGAAAGGACGCAATAAAAAAAGAAAGTTACAGGTCAATATCCCTCATAAACATAGATGCAAAACTCCTCAACAAATACTAGGAAACCAACTTTCACAGCACATCCAAAATAAATAAATAAATAAATAATCCACCATGATCAATTGAGATTCATCCTAGGGATGCAACAATGGTTCAATATATCCATATCAATCAATGTGATTCACCACATAAACAATTAAAAAACAGACCATATTATTACCTCAATACAGAAAAAGCATTTGATAAAAACTAGCATCCCTTCATGATAAAAACCCTCAACAAAATAGGCATAGAAAGAACACATCTTAAAATAGTAAAAGCCATATATGACAAACCTGTGGCCAACATCATACTGAATGGAGGAAAGTTGAAAACATTCCTAAGAACCAGAGCAAGACAAGGATACCCACTGTCACCACTTCTATTCAACATAGTACTGGAAGTCCACCCCAGAGCAATTAGGCAAGAGAAAGAAATAAAGGGCATCCAAATCGGGAAAGAGGAGATCCAACCATCCCTGTTTGCCAACAATATGATCTTACACTTAGAAAACCCTAAAAATTCCACCAAAAGACTCTTAGAATTGATAAATAAATTCAGTAAAGTTTCAGGTTACAAAATTAATGTATGCAAATCAGTAGCATTTCTACAAACTAGTAACAGTCAAGCTGAGAGCCAAATAAAGAACTCAATACCATTTGTAGTAGCTACAAAGAAAATAAAATACCTAGGAATATACTTAACCAAGGCGATGAAAGTTCTCTATAAGGAAACTGCAAAACACTGATGAAAGAAATTGCAGATGACACAAACAAATTTTAAAAATCCCATGTTCATGGATTGGAAAAATCAACATTGTTAAAATGTCCATACTGCCCAAAGTGATTTACAGATTCCAGGCAATTCCCATCAAAATTCCAATGTCATTTCTCACAGATCTAGAAAAAATAATCCTAAACTTCCTAGGGAACCAAAAGACCCAAAATAGTCAAAGCAATTCTAAGCAAAGAGAACAAATCTGGAAGCATCACATGACTTGACCTCAAATTATACTACAAGGCTACAGTAACCAAAACAGCATGGTACCGGTATAAAGGTAGACACATAGACTGATGGAACAGAAGAGAGAACCCAGAAATAAAACCAACTGATTTTTGACAAAGGAGACAAAAACATGCACTGAAGAAAGGACACCCTATTCAATAAATAGTGCTGGAAAAACTGAATAGCCACATGCGTAGAATGAAACTGGATCCCTATCTCTTGCCATATACAAAAATTAACTCGAGATGACTTAGAGATTTAAATGTAAGACCTGAAACCATAAAAATCCAAGAAGAAAATGTAGGAAAAACTCTTCTAGACATTGGCCTAGGAAAAGAATTTATGAGTAAGACTCCAAAAGCAAATACAGCAACAACAAAAATAAATAAATGGAACTTAAATATTTGCAAACTGTGTATCTGACAAAGGGCTAATATCCGGAATCTACAAAGAATGCAAACAAATCAACAGGAAAAAAACAAATAACCCCATCAAAAAGTGGGCAAATGACACGAACAGACTCTTCTGAAAAGAAGATAGACCAATGGCCAACATACAAAAAAATGCTCAACATCACTATCAGGGAAATGCAAATTAAAACCACAATGAGATACCACCACCTTACCCCATTCAGAATCACCATTATTAAAAAGTCAAAAAACAATAGATGTTGGTGCGGTTGTGGGAAAGCTTATAACACTGTGGGTGGGAATGTAAACTTGTACAACCACTGCAGAAAACAGTATGGAGATTCTTCAAAGAACTAAAAGTAGACCTACGATTCCATCCAGCAATCCCATTACTGGGTATGTACCCAAAGGAAAAGAAGTCATTTTATCAAAAAGACACCTGCACCAGAATGTTTATCACAGCACAATTCACAACTGCAAAGATATAGAATCAATAATCTGAGTGTCCATTAACTGATGAACGGATTAAAAAAATGTGGCATATATATACTACAGAGTACTACTCAGCCACAAAAAGAAATGAAATAATGTCTTTTGCAGCAACCTGGACGGAACTGGAGACCATTATCCTAAGTGAAATATCTCAGGAATAGAGAAACAGATACCACATGTTCTCAATTATAAGTGGGAGCTAAACAAAGGATATATATGGTCATAAAGAGCTGTAATGAACACTGGAAACTAAGAAGGAGGGAAGGTGGGAGGGGGTGAGGGATGAAGTCTACCCATCGAGTACAATGTACACTATTTTAGTGACAAGTATACTGAAAGTCCTGACCTTCAGCATGATACAATTTATCCACATAAAAATTATAAATTTTTAGGAAATAAAGTTAGAGATGACAATAATGAAGGTCTAATCAGGACAACAAAAGCCTTCAGTGACAGATAGATGAGAAAGTTCCAAAGTGACTGAAAGTTCCAAAGTTACTGAAAGTAAACTGAAAGTAAACTGCTTCACCCCTGAGCCTCAGTTTCCACATTAATAAAGTAGGCCAATACAATCCACCTTTCAAGGTTAGAGTGAAAATGTATGTCAGGGGAGATAAGACACGCATATAATTAGACTGCAGGGTAATAAATGCAATCACGGAAGTATGTACAAGGTATCAAGGTCCCATTGAGGAGGGGGTCATTAACTAGCTGTCTGGAGGGAATGACAGGCAGGATACAACTGCTGGGATTTGAAAACTGAATAGGTGTTGCTATGTACACAGGGTGAAGCCTATTTTAGCTAAAGGAGCAGCAGTATCACATTTTTGAGGAATTACTAGTGCGTGTCCTGTAGGAGCACAGTGCAGGTGGAGAAGAATGGGGATGTTCCATGAGGATGGAGAAGCAGGCTAGGACCCTTAGGAAAATGCCAAGACCCTTCAACATTACTGTACCTTTTTTTCTTTCTCATGTGAAGCAAATATATTATATATATATATACACACACACACACACACACACACACATATATATTACACCAAGATCTGTGTGTCCCTTTCCCAGAATATAGATTATTAAGAAAGTGTAAACATTTGTACAATCTATGGCCTATAGCCTCTTTGTTTGGTTTTTGAACTGACTTGCTGTCACGCTTCTATTAGAAAAGATAAACTTGCCCTCAGTTTAGAAGACTTAGGACTGCATGTCATTGCAGGCCCAAAGTCTACCCTAAGGAAGGAAGGCAGGAAACTCTTTTCCCACTAAAAGTCAGCTGCTTGTACCCAGAGAGCTGAGCAATGGCAGAGCTTAGATCTTTCACTGTTACTCCCCTGACCAGATGAGCCACACCACCTCTGAGGACCAAAACATTTTGTTCATTTGAAGAAACCTGTTTTGAAAATTTGTTCCACTGCAATTTAAACAAAGAGAGGAATGATTTTCAATTTTGGTAGGTACTAATATAGTTAGATGAAGTCACCTGTATGCTCAATGGAGAGATACCAGATTCCTAGGAATTAGGCCGTATATAGATCCAGTAACAAGAAAAAATCAGTTAAATAAAAATTCACAAAAGAAATGTGTATTTAAGTGACTAGTGGGAAAATAAAGCTATAAATCAATTAAATACACAGACAGCCTCTCCTCCAGGGTTGCTGGTCTACTCAGGTCTTTGTCTCTCACCTAACCTAGTGCAAAGGCACCTGGAACAGTCTACCTGACTCCGGTCACACTCACCTGTCCCCTACTACCTGCCCTCTTCCAAACTATCCATCATCTTAAAGATGAAAAGAACACACTACTAAGTGAAAAAATGAGGTGTATAATAATGCATTTTAGAATCTAGTATCCTCAGTGTTTAGAGTACTCTACTGCACAGTACTCCACTGAATGATTGGACTATATAATTTATCTTGTCTCCCATTTATGGTTGCTGTTTTTCTTTTTTCTTTTTTAAACAGGCAACCTTGTACCTATGCCTGGATGAACTATTTTGCTATCTAAAATTTTTGAATAAAATTCAGCATCTTTCATTTTCATTGACCATTTTAGTTTGTTTTACTACAAGTTTTCACATGTGTTTACCATTTTTATGTTGGCACTTTGTTTTTCTTATTGGTAAGTAAAATATCTTTGCATATGAAGAAAATCAGTCCTGCTTATATTAGTTAAATTGTGGCAAATACTTTCCCCACTTGGTCTGCATCATTTTTGTGATACTGAAGTTCTTAATTTGGATAGCAAATCTATCAATCTTGACTTCTAGAATTTATGTCCTCCTTAGAAGGTCTTCATTGTCCCCAAATTATAAACAAGTCATCCAGGCTTCCTTCTACAATTTCTGTGGTTTCATTTATCACCTGTACTACAATCTCGCTGGAATTTCAGTATAAGGAGTGAGGCAAAGATAAGAGATTGCTAACGCTACCAGATGCAATGGCAAATGCCTGTAATCCCAGCTACTTGGGAGGCTGAGGCATAAGGGTCACTTGACCCCAGAAGTTTGGGCTGCAGTGAGCTGACTATGCCACTGTACCCCAGTCTGGGTGACAGAGTGATACTGTGTCTCTAAAAAAAAAAAAAAAAAGAGAGAGAGAGAGAGATTACCAACATCAATGGCTGATGAACTTTGTTTTCATCAGTGGTCTGCATAATTTAAACACCCATAGGCATTTCCATTTCTTTCTGCACTCCATTCTTTTCCACTAATAGCCTAGTATTAATATTTCTTCTCTAGTACTGACTTATTTTAACCTATTGCAGCATCAGAATATATTTCAATATCTAGTACGACTTCCCCCTCTACTCTCACCAGAATTATAGTTTTCTTGGTTCTCTCACTTTTCTCAGGTAAACTTTAGTGTATTTTTGTCATGTTCCTCCCCAAAATCCTACTGATATTTTACAGTAGAAGTGTCTTTATATGTAAATTTTAAAAACTGGTCATGTTTTCAAAATTGAATCTTAACTTTACAAGGACATGATTTTACTTCCTACTTACTTATATCTTTTTACAAACGTTATAGCATTTAACATTTCTTCACATAGATCCTATTTCTTATATCTAAGCATTTTACCTTTCTGGTCATTATGATGAATGGGTTGCTTCTTTCCATTAATTTTCTAACTGGTTTTTATCTGTATATGAAAAAGCTACCAATTCTTCTGTATTAAGGTAAGAACGTGCTAACTTAACTGAATCCTCTCACTAATTCTCAGTTTTTTAGTGAATTTCAGTTTCCACAATATAAAATAACACTTACAAATAATTTTGCCTTCTTTTTATAATACACAGCTTTTTTTCTTCTATCTTACTAGACTGACAGATACTTCCCAAACAAAATTATAGTAATAGTGGACAACCTTATATTTTTCTTGATGTTTGTGGGAACTCTCCTAGAGATTACCATTAATCATGACACTGGCTTTAGGTTTGAGAAAAGGGAGGGTTCATACATAATCCAAGTCCTAGTAGTTTCAAAGTTTACAGAGGGAAACAAATCATGACATGAAAATGTTCACTGATCAACTGACCTATAAAATATTTATTTCCCCCAAGTATCCCTCCCCATTATCACCTATCCCTGTTCATCATTAGGATATGTTGCAAATGTGAAGGATGTTTTCCCAGTACTATCATATAATTTCATCTTACAAATCATGCTAAAAAAACCACTTCATTCCATATTGATTTTAAAAATTAGTATAGTTGCAATTGCAATTATAACTTAAGCCCCTGGCCCCCACCATTTACTATGCAATTGTGTTTCCCATTAAAAATGGACTCCATTTTTCTAGTACTAATGATCAACTGATAATCTTAGAGAATTTTAAACATGTGAAGGAAATGTATTTATTTTTGTTTTAATGAAGTTCAACCACCTCCACCCCTACCCACCACCACTAACTCAAGAATCTACCTTGAACTTTGGTCAATGCTTTTTTTTTTTTTGGAGACAGAGTCTTGCTCTGTTGCCTGGGCTGAAGTGCAGTGGCATGATCTCAGTTCAGTGCAGTCTCCAACTCTTATACTCATGGGATCCTCCTGCCTCAAGCCTCCCAAGTAGCTGGGACTACAAGTGTGGGCCACCACTCCTGGCTAATTTTCGCATATTTTGTAGAAACAGGATCTTGTTATTGCCCAGGTTGGTCTCAATCTCCTGGCCTCAAGCTCAAGCGATCCTTCTACTTAGGCCTCCCAAAGTGCTGGCTTTATAGGCATGAGCCACCATGCCTGGCCTCAAGTGCTTTTAGAGAGCTCCTGAAATAACCATACAGATGATACTGGAAATAGAGCCAGTGTAACATTTAAGAGTACAGCCTCTGGTACCTGCTCATAGCCTGGGTTCAAATCCTAGCTACACCACACATCTACTGTGTGACCTTTGACAAGTCACTCAGTGTCTCCATGGCTTAGTCCTGCGGTCTCCAAGCCCTGGGCTGTGTGGCCAGTTAGAAACCAGGCTGCACAGCAGGAGGACAGCGGCTGGCAACTAAGCAAAGCTTCATCTGTATTTACAGTCGCTCCCCATTACTCACATCACCACCTGAGCTCTGCCTCCTGTCAGATCAGCAGGGGCATTAGATTTTCATAGGAGTGTTAACCCTACTGTAAACTATGCACGCAAAGGATCTACTCTGTGCAAGGTGGAGCTGAGGTAGTGATGCCAGCACTGAGGAGTGGCTGCAAATACAGATTATCATTCGCAGAGAGGTTTGACTGCACAGAGACCATAATAAATCAATTGCTTGCAAACTCATAGCAAAACCCTATCAGTGAGTGGCAAGTTACAATGTAATAATGACAGAAGTGCACAATAAATGTAATGTGCTTGAATCATCCCAAAACCATCCCCCCGACCCTGTCCACGGAAAAATTCTCTTCCATGAAACCAGTCCCTCATGCCAGAAAGGTTGGGGATCACTGGCTTAGTCTCCTTGTTTATAAATTAGAGATGCTACCTATCTCACAGGCTGGCTCAATTAATTGAATTAATAACATGTAAGGCACCCAGGAGGGCAGTATGGAGTACAACAGGTAACCAACAAGGGTGAGCTATTATTCTTCTTTTCTGATGTCTTTATCTGGTATATTATGTTAGCATATTTCTTGGTAATTACTTACCCTGGTAACATGGGGATGAATCCTAATTTGCCATAGTGAAATACTCTTTTAACATAGTGCTAAATTCCATTTACTAATATTTCATTTTAAAATTTCACATTACTTTTCAGAACAGATTGAATTTTCAATTTTAGTACTATATTCACATCAACTTCCAGTGTCAATGTTCCACTGGCTTTGTAGAACGAAAGTATTTGTGATTTTTTCCTTCCTTACACTGTGGAACAATTTAAATCTTATCAAAATGATCTATTCCTTGAGAGTTTAAAGAAATTTACCTGTAACACCATCTGGGCTTGGTGTTTTGCCGGATGACAGTTTTTTGATAACTTTCCCAATTTCTTCCATTGTTATTGGTCTGTTAGGTTCTCTCTTCTGGAGTCAATTTTGATAATTGGATTTCCTTAAAAATAAAAAATAAAACCTGGATTTATATAGTCTTATAAAGCACTTGCTGTTTTAAAAAATTATTTGTAACCTTGTATATTTATGCTCCTTTCTTTCTTGAGCAGAGTAACCAGTTTATCTGATTTATAACCCTCCCACTCCCAGCAAAGAACCAACCAGCTCTTGAATGACCAGTTTTGCTATTTCTCAGTTTAAAATTTTGTAAATTTGCTTTTCCTCTTTCTTATCTCCTTTTCTGCTTTGTCTGGGCTTTTCTTCTAATTCCTAAGTTAGATGGTTATTTCAATTTATTCTTGAAAAAATTTGTTGTTCCTTAATTTGTATTCAAGGCATTTTCCTTTGAGCAAAACTCATTACTTTTTAAGACAGTGAGCATTTTATTTTACTCTAGTTGCTTATAAGTATCCTAAAATTTTTAGTTAGCCAGTTTAGTGTTGTTATTTGCAATAAAAATAGGATTTTAAAAACAGGTCCCAGAATGTTAACCATTCCTTCTCTCCCCTTCCTTCCTTAATGTACTGAGGTTTCAGGACTATAATCAAATTTAAAATATGTTCCACAGATGCTTGAGAAGTTTGTCAAGGTATTGAGTTTGATAATTATTTATCATTTAGTCTACTACATACTTTTTTTTCACTGTTTCAGCCAAAAATTAAAAGCTCTTATTAGTATTACACTTACCAATCTAAGATTAACCAATATTTAAAAAACAAAAATTTAGTATAGAAATGCTTGATACCTACATAACACTTTGCACTTCAGTTTCAGAATTAAACAGTGTTAAAATCAAGAAAAATACTTAGATTAATGTACACATAATTACACAATATTGTGACAATTTATAAATATCACAAACATTTCATTCTTCTGATCAGTGAATGAAAAAAATATTACATTTTTACATACTAAACACATACATTTTAAATTCTAAAGTCACCACCTACAAGCTGTTTACATATGTTCCTTGACTATACAAATCAAGTTATTTGTGCACCTGTATAATAAAAACTGTTTATTTTTGATTTTTACTGGAGTGGTACTTGTATTACTTTCCAAAATTTTCCAAATTAAGGGCACTTCATCTAGTTTGTCGTGGCTGTCTGCAATAATGGAGACTATTACTAGCCAGTCATTTACTGACCAACATTACTATATACTGAGACTCTCAAATTTAAAAAATAGGCCTAGATAGGAAAAAGAAATGTTATGAAACCCTCCCAGACTTCATAATATTTAAAGCTTTTCCCCTAGTTTCATCCTACACACTAGGATGGCATGAACAGGTTCTTAACTTAGCATCAGAAGGACAGTGTGCACAGTATTCTTTGGAATGGAGTTTTGAACCTTGCATGTTTACCTATACTGTGAACATGGCTAAATTTCTTTGCTAAACTAATCTCTGTATTTAAATCCTTTAACGTCGACAAGTCTTTGCAATTTATTGCAAAATTTATTTACCATAACTTTACACTTGCTTGCTATCTAAAACACTCAACCTGTCTCAACTTAGGGAAGCAAAGTTATCCTGACTTTCAAGCAACTACAAGTGTCAAACTTATGTGGTGTAAAAAAAAGACCCTAAAATCTAAATACTCAGTGTAATTTACAGTCTACATGGATGAGCACGATCCAGCTATGATCACAGCACAAAGGTCTCTGTGCAAAAACTGGGGAGAAGGTGATTGTAATTCTCAAAGGATATGAATTTAACTAGTCAGCAGGTCTGCGTCAGCAATCAGAACAAGATCCACCTGGGTCTAGTCCTGGCTATGACACTATCCTGCCACTACAATACAAAGCAATGCCTACAATTTAAAAATCCACTAATCTGAGCTTACTTTCATCTACCATACGAGAGAGCAGATGAGTCAACTCCTCTCAGAGCTTATTTTCCCATAGAGAACAGCTGAGTTTTCTATAACAAACTGTTATTTTCCCCTGAGATGTGCTAAGGGTGATTCCTGTTCCAAAGTGCCTAACCCGTGACCTGAACCACTATGGAACCTGACGAGTCCTAGGCACCTTTTGATTCTACGGAATCCTTTCAAAGCAAGGGCGAAGGCGGCCCAAAGTGGTAAGGTCACTATACATTTAGTACAAGGGCTTCTGTTTCACAGATCACAGGTAGAGAAACAGAAGGTGGTAATTAAGACCAGCTGTATAGGGCGGTAAAGGGCAAAGTAAAGGTTATGCATAAAGGGTAAATACAGCTGAAGTGTTGACATACTCCATCAAGCTAACCGTAACACCAAATAACTGGTACACAGACTAACAATTAACAACAACCCCGTCTCGGAACAGCCTCGTACAACTGAGTTTCCTATAATGCATTGCAATATGGTGTCGCAGAAGCAGCACTGCAAGGTTATGCGGGGGAACTTACGTTCTCCAAGCGTCCATTTCCCCAACCTGTTAAAAAGAGACAGGGGGGTGGACAAGATCACTAAAGCCCCTTTTGTCTCTGATACTCCAGAGTCAGGGGTCCCGGACTGAGCAGGCCAGAGTCCCGGCCTCCCGGGGGGCAGGAGGCCCTCCGCGGTGCCAGCGCCGCTCTGCCCAAGTGCAGGGAAATTCCGGCTCCTCCCCGCCCTAGCTGTTCGTTAGCTCTAGGGAGGTGCCTGCGCCCCAATGAACGCACAGCCTCCTTCCCGGGAAAGTTCGCTCCCACCGGCACGGGCGGCGGGAGGAGGCTCAGAAGCGATTCCGCGCTCGCCGTCAGGGTGGGGCCCGCAGCTGCCGGCCGGAGCGGCGGGGCGCGCTCAGGACAGGGCTGAGCCCCAACGTTGCCGGCTACCCCCGCGTCCCCTTCTCCAAGCTGCGCGTCTCTCCAACCAGAAGCCGAGAGAAGCGCGGTGCTTCCCCAGCCCGCCGCACTCACCCATCGCCCCCGGCGTCCCGCAGGACCGCGAGCAAGCCAGCGAGACCGCAAGCCGGCGCCCGCGCAGGCGCAGACCTCGCCCGACCCGGGGGCGGTGGGGCGTAAAGCGACGCGCTCGGCGCAGCTCGGGTCACGTGAGGAAGACGCCGCCCCGCCTCCTTCCCCGAAACCCGCCAACCGCCAAGCGACTGGCTGCCTATTTCTGGCTGCCGACTGAGGCACCAGGGCAGGTAGAGGGTAACGCCGTCACACCTGTCGTCAGGCTGTGGGGCACCGCTAGACTGGAGACCGTACCCTTGATGCTGTACGGTGGCCCCACCGTGCCAGAAACAGCCAACGCGTTTTCTAGAGAGCGCCGGAGGAGTCCGGGTATTTTTGGTTGCAGGTGGCAAGCACGTGGGCGGAAGATTTGAAAGCGCCCTCCTGGCTCCTCTGGTAGCGTTGGTTGCGTAAACCTCCGGAGTGGCATTTTGTCAGTTACATATACCGCAGTTGACAGAACACCTTTTGCGTGGCTTAAAACGTACAAACCACTTTTAAGCGCCTTTTCCTTTGAAGCTCGGAATACCTGCGGGTGTCTTGGAAGGAGCACTGCACCAGGAGTTAGGAGGCCTGGGTCAAAGTCGGAGCTCTGACACTTCCTGGAAGTGTCCTTGGACAAGTCACTGGTCCCCCAGTCCCAAATCCCTGTCTGAAAAGTATTACCCTTGCCTTGTACGTTGCATCCCTCAGCTGTTGGTGAGAATCACCGGGAATAATGGTTCTGATTCTCACTTGTAAACTGCAACGCACACAACAGATGTGAGGGGTTGAAGGAAACAAAGTTGGCCTGGAGAGGAGAGGTGCTTTAGGAGGCTTGTCAAATGTGGGAAGTGTATGCTGTTTACTTGGGGCTAGTCCAGCAGGTAACCCCACCAGAGTGCAGCGTTAGTGGGGGGATCAGGTCCTGGTGGGTGACTTTTCCTGCCCACTTCTCCCAAGAGCTCTTTGTAGGCACTGACTCCCAAAGTGTGTCTGGTCTGTCTAGCCCTGCCTCAGCCGCTGCATGTAACTGCTTCTCTGGGTGTTGATCCCACTACTTCCCGTCACAGCAGACACTCTGCTGGGGCACCTACAGTGTGCCAGCTACAGGATACAAAACCAAAATGAAACTCAGAAGCATGAGGGAGGGGACTTTCCCCTTGAGGGAGAACCAGTGGTGGTTTCATAGAGTAGGAGGTGTTTGAAGTGGACCTTGGAGGATGAATGGGTGGAATTTGGATCGGAGGAGGAAGTCATAGTAGCGGGAGATAAGATTGTAAAGGTCAGGTGTTGGGGCCTGATAGTGCCAATCTGTCAATTGCAGACACCTGGCATCTCATGAGTGTGCAACGGATAGATTTTGGACTCTACAGGATAATGACAAGGCTACACAATGGTTTAGAACAATTAATTGGACAACAGTTGGAAAGGGCATTTACCTCAAAATTATGTTTGCCCTGTCTTGCATGAATTCCTATTCAGATGTATTATTCAAAAAATAAATAAACCAGGCAGGCATCCAGCATGTTCATAAGCATAAATAATTAATTTCAGATTAGAATGGAGAGGGGTTATTCTCCTGTGGTAAAACCTGAACAGAAGGAAAAGATTGAAATTAAACATACAATTGGGGCACAACAGACTCAAAAGAGTGAGAAAATCCCACTCGGGGCTGGAGCGGAGCCAGTCTGTTTCTTTTATGCTGCAGGCCACAGCACAGACCTCTGCCTTTCCCGCTCTGGGTTCCCTGTCAGAAACGCTCAGGCCCTTAATTCGCTCTTCTTGGCATACGAATGTTTGAAATCAAAACCCTCTTTTTGGATTCAGGTTCTGTCTTAAAGATAGCCCTTCATTTCTGTCCTCTTCCACCCATTCTTTCATTCATTATTCAGCCCCTTAAACTGTTCTTCATATCCTCTAACCTAAGTGTGATCATGTCCCTCCACTTAAAAACTTCTGATGGTTCCGTCTTGCCTCCCCAATAAATCCAAACTCCTTAACTTTGTGTACAGAGCTGTGTCCTGCCTCCTCTGCCCCGTCTATCCACCTCCACCCCCAGATGCATTTTGTGCTTCAGCCACATGCAGCCTCTCAGTGTTTTTCAAATCCCTGTGCACATTAAGCCTGTTTCCCCCTTTCACCATTGCATCTTCATCAAACATGTGAGCTCTTCAAGCTCCTTTTCCTTTCTCCTCAGAAGCTGTCCCTGATCACCCCAGAAAAGCTGACTGCTCTTGCCTCTGCCTTCTGATGGCACAAAGTTTGGGGTACTTCTGACATCCTGTTCTACGTTGGAGTCACTCATGAAGAGGTGACTCTTTCCCATTGCCAGCTCACGAGGGCAGAGCTGTCTCCTTCCTGGTCCTCCAACTCAGTGCTTGGCAAAAAGGGTGCTTAGATGTTTGCCAAAATGAGATGCTTGCGGAGAGCACAGCTACTAAAAGGGAGGGTGTGGGTTCTTGTGGGGAGGAACATGGGAATGTTGCTGATGGATCCTTGCTTAAACACCCTGTACTTCCCCCTCAAAAAAATGTTTTTTAGAAAGTTGTCCGGTCCCATCAGACTCCATGGGCCCTTAGGTCCCCAAAAACTGCTTTACGCAAGCTGTCAGTGGAGTCTCAGCTCCTGTGAGTGGCTCTGCCCAGAGGAGGTTACCTGAGGTCATCCTCTAACAAGGGGTCAGTGACCTTCCTTTCTGTTCAGCTCACTTTTCCCAGGCCCTTGCAATCATCTTCTGCGTCTGTCTCTGCCACTCCCCTTCACACTCCCCTTCATACCCCGCAGGCTCTGGCCACACGGCCAGCCACTTCGTGTTCCCAACCCTGAACTCGATGCATTCCTTTACACGCCCCCAAACTTGCATACATTTTGTCCTCTGTGTCTAGAAGGCTATGCTTGCTTTATGACAATATCCTGTTCATCCTTCATTGTTCAGCTCAAACAGAGGCTTCTTGTTGCTGCTGCCCCCACTTGACCTCACTGTCTCATGCCGCAGAGCCCCCCAGTGCTGTCAGCCCTGCCTTCCCTGCCCCGACTCCATGTCCTTGAACTGTGCAGTCTGTCTGTCCCCATGGCTGGTCTGTGAACTGCCTTTCTCCCTGCTCATTGCCTCTCTCCTGCTATAATCTAGCAACTCCCATGCATCTGTATCTATGACACATATGACTGAGACCAAGGTTTTACCCCACAAGCCTGTGAGACTTGTTCTCTTCCATTTGCTCATTCATATATCTTAATGCTGATAAGGACCTACTAAATCAGTGATTTGCAACCCCGTTTCTGATTAGAATCATCTGAGAAGTTGTAAAAACGAAACAAAACCTGTCCCCCCATTCTGATTTAACTGGTTTGCAGTAGGACCTCGACCTTAGTATATTTTAAAAGGCCTCCAGGTGTGCTGAGGTTGAGACCAATAGCACTAAATCCTTGTTTCCCCAATGTGCCTGAAGACAAGAATCTCCTGAATTTGGCCCAACAATGTGTGGTGGTCCGTAGACCTGCAGCTCCAGCGTCACCCACGAGTTTGTTAGAAATGCAGGTTCACCAGGTGATCTGTGTGCACACGACAGAGTCAAAAACATTGACCTGGATTGTGTGTCCTAGAAGTTTGGTTAAAAAATAGATCACCAGTCCCCAAACAGAAAAAAATCAGAATTTCCAGGGGAGAGGCCAGTTGATCTGTATGTATTTAACATCAGCCCAGGTGATTCTTCTCAGGTAATTTTGGGAACTAATAGCTTTAAATTGGCATCCAGATCCATGATAGTGACCTAGAGTTTGAAACACGGGGTTCTGCGGGGCCCAGGAATGTGTAAGTGAATGAGCCTGCAGCCCAGAGGGGAAATGATCAGCATCGCTTGAGATAGGCATATAGCCAGTGTTCTGAGTGTTAATGAGAGAAGGAAGTTGTACCAGCTGCGACCAGGGAAGGCTGCCTGGAAGAGGTGACTAGCATTTAAACAAGGTGGGTTCCAGAAAAAGCGTGGGATGGAAGGAGACACCAGGTGGCTTGTTCTCCCTAGCCTCATTTCTGTCCCCCAATTTTGCCTTTCTCCCAGGCATACCTACAAGCAAAGCCTGTGTCCCCTGGTAACTGTCCGGGCTCAGAAAGGCTGCTGACCTCTGGGTAGGATCAAGGACACCTTACTTGGTGTCTGAGTGACACACTTATGAAATACAAACACATTTTTATCTAGCAAGGGCCGAGTCAATAAAACAGGAAACATTTGCACAATAGTGTGTGGGTTTCCCAAGCAGTTCCATGATAGTTATTTTCTCTGATTTTCGCATAATTTGTGTGCTCAGAGAAGTCCTATGACCTACCTGAGTTATTTACGTACGTAGTTAGAGGTGAGGCTGGGACTCCACATCCCTGTCGTTTGGTAAACAGAGTTAGACAAGCACAGCTGGGTAGTTGATGCCTTCCTCTTTCCTGGCACCGTGCAGAGGCCCAGGAGGATGGGGAGCTGCAGGCAGTGGGCAGCCTGGCCCTTGCCCCTGGAGGAGTATCTTGTGAACCCTTGGTCACAAGACACCCCTGGGGAGTTTGTGAAACATATAGGCTCCTGGCGCCTCACCTAAGAGCTCCTGAATCAAAATCTCCAAGGGGGAGGGTCTGGGAATTTGTATTTTTATAAGAGCCATGTGTAATCCTTGTGGTCAGGTAAGTTAGGGGATGCTGCAAGGTTAGAATACTTGGGTTTGAGTCCTAGATCCACTACTTCCTGGTGATGTAGCTGCAGTAAAGCCTCCCACCTCCAGCCTCAATATCTCCATCTGCAGAATGAGGGTCCTTCCTGGTGGTCATGTCCTCAGACCCTGAGGGAGACCCCCAGGATGGCAGATGCAGCATGACAGAAGCTCATTCTCCTTCAGGTGTGGAGGGGGCAACGGAGCTCATGGACTCAGAATGTCACCCTTCTCTCTTGTTCTTGGGGCAGAAGGGACATGTAGTTCCTTCTAGGTCCCACTCACCTCTGGGCTGTGGTCTTCCTCTGAGCCCCCGCCACTACATCCAACTGCTGCTTTTCTTGGGTCACTTCTGAGAGTGTTTCTCATCTGCACAGGGGGCTGTCATCATAGGAGGCGAAAGCACGTGCCATGTGAAGCACGCACACAGTAAGCCTGCCACAAATAGGATCTTTCATCGCTACATCACCTAACAATTACTTAGTGAGCACCTACTATGTGCCAGGAGCTCTCCTAGATCCCTGCTTGTGCAGAGTCTACATTGTAGTTTCGTTCTAGTGGGTAAAGACAGACGATAAATAAGGAACACAATACATGTTTAATATTTAAACAATAAAGATGTACAGATTTAACATTTAAACAATAAGACAATAAATAGGCTTAATATTGAAATAAATAACAAATGTAATTATTTAAATAGTAAACACAACAGATGATTATTACTTAGATAATAACTATAGCATGTTAGAATTAATTTAAATAACAAAGATGGGATGTTAGAGGATGCTGAGGTGGGGGTGTGGAGAGCAATGCCGAATACAGCTCTGGACTTCCATCTGGAGAGGAAGAGGGGTATAAGCTTTGAACCTTACTTCAGTAGATGCTCGGTGGGGCTGGAGCATTTATTGTTTGTAAAATGGACTCCACTTTCACCTCCTACAGGAAGCCTGCCTAGCACCCCAGACCCCCGTTCCTTTGAAATTCTGTGGCTGCACTGACCTCACCATTACACCTTATGCTCATCCTGACCGACCTTATCTGCAGGCTGACCATGCTAGAGCATGCTAACGGCACTCGCCCAACACTGCGTGTAATCTTTGCAACAGTCCTGCGAGGCTGCTGCTTTTGTACCTCTTTGCAGTGGAGGAAAGTTGTGCAGCTCGCCCACGTCACACAGCTGGAAAAGGATGGAGCTAGCCTGTGAACCTGAGCCTCATGGTGCTGCCCAACCCCAATGACTGTTCCTCTCCTTACCTGCCTCCAGCACCCAAGAGGGCAGGGCTCCTTCTGAGCTTCTCTGGGTCTCCCCCACCTGCCCAGAACCTTACTCTCACAGGGGCAGAGGGAGCTTCTGCTGATGGGAGGTAAGGATTTGCTGCCAGGGTGCCACGACCAACTGTCCCAGTTTGCCTGGGACCATCCTGGTTTTAGCCCTGAGAATCCTGCACCCTGGAAAGCTTCTCAAGTAGGGACAGTTGGTCACCCCACGGGCAGAGCCCAGACAGCCTCCTGTCCTACCCCCATGGCAAGCCTAAACTCAAACTGTCTTTGATGAAAGGGAACTAGCGTATGCCTCACCTGTTAGACCAACTCCAAGTTGCTAAAGGTCCTGTAATGTACCCGGACAGGTTTCCTTTGGAGGCACTGCCAGACTCAGCCATGGAAGATAAACTGGTGTCTCTCTGGAGGACAAGAAGTCTTCGAGATGTACCTAGCCTGTGACACAGTAATGGCCCTTCTGTGAATTTGTCCATATTTCTCTAAGAAATATGAGTAACGATTTCTAAACAAAGATATTCCCTGCAGAGCTGTTTACAAAAAAATCTTGAATAAGCTAACTAAAGGCAGAAAGTATCCTACAGCTATGAAAAAACATCATGTTATAGGAGATTTAATAACATGAAGGAAAAAGGACATGACACTATATTAAGTGGAAAATGGAGGATATAAAACTATATAAACACAGCTTGAGCCCAATTTTGTTTAAAATAATTGTATCTATGCATAGAAAAAAGACTGAAGAGATACTTCAGAATATTAAAAGTACTGTTCTTTGAGATTAGGGAAATTTTTATTTTCTTTATATTTTTCTGAAATACAAATATCTCTAATACAAATTCAAATTAATATGTAAAAAGTACATACTAATTTAAGAATCAGGAAGTCAGTAACTTTGAAACAAAATTTTGTAAACTCTAATTCAGCCTGGCCTTCCCTGTCAGTGGGCGTGAAGGAGCACAATGCCGCGGAAAGAGCACTGGGCTGGAAGTCAGAGGGCACCTCCGGCTCTTGCCTACGCGGGGGTGCCCCTCCTCCCTGCATGAGGCCTGCCTCACATGCCACGTCCTCTGTCCCTTCTGCTAGAGCACCCATCATCCACCACTCCCCATTGCCTGCCTCTTCCTTCTCCGGGCCTCAGTTTCTCCTTCTGTAACTGGCCAGGCGACTTGGAGACTGTTTTCCTCTCCTGGGGACTGGCTGCAATTCTGAAGGAAACCACAGGAGGGCACCAGAGCCACACTGGTGACTTCCTGCTGCCTGGTTGGACCGTGGCACCTTTGGAAACTGTCCTCCAAAGCAAGAGATAACACTGGTCATTGCAGGACTAGGATGCTCCCACTCAGGAGGGAGCCAGTGAGGAAAAAACGGGCTCATCAACTCTAAGATGAACCCCCCCCATCCCTACTCTAGTCATCCCAGAGCTGTGCTGGCCAAGGTGACCCTCTGTGCTGGCCACCCTCAAGCACCCTGAGGCAGGCGGCCTTGCTGTGTGGCCTTGAGCAAGCCTCTGTCCCTGCTGGGTCTCTGTGCAGAGAGGAAGGCATCCGGCATCCACCGCTCCCTGTAGACCTCGGAGGGGTTTTCTGTGCTCAGCCTCCCCCTGGTCACCAGCTCACCTGTCTCTGTTTCGTGCTCAGTTTGTTAAAGTGAACTGAAACAGAAATACAAAACTCCCCCAGACATAAAACCGAGTCTACAGGTGACCTTCTCTCCTTCCCTCGCAGAGCACTGGCATTGCCCTTGGCCCCTGGGTCCCAACCAAGCTCAGAACATTTTGTCACGAGGCCACATCAGGGCTTTGCCCTCCGTGAACACAGGCCTTCCCTGGGCATGTTGGGGGTGCAGGGAGGAAGGGTTGTTAATGCTCTGAGGGGCCTGGGAGCAGGAGATGTGGATTCTGGGCCACTGGGAGGGGGGAGGGAGGCAGGAGAGGTGACCCAAAGCCCTGGGGTCCTGGGGGCGGGCATGGGCCTGCTGGGGGACAGAGGCCCACCCCCTTGGGAGGGATGGAGAGGCAGGTGAGTTCCTGGGGGGAGGTGAGGCCAGAGAACCACTCCAGAGCAGGCTGGGGGAGCCTGTGCCCCCTCGGGTTTCCACCTGTAGGAGGAAGGTGCTTGGGCTGTAGACCCTCCCTGCCTCAGGCAGGCCCAAAGCTGCATAGATGTTGTCATGATGATGGTGACAGGGCAAACAATGGGAGCCCCAGTGCCAAGAGTCATGCCCTGCCCTCGTCTCCGAAAGGAGTCGCCTCCCCTAGAAAGCAGGAGGCCAGTGCCTCCCAGTCTTTAGCGGGGGCAAGTTACTTCCTACCATGAGCGGATGAACACCCCTCCCCTTGCCCTGCTTGATTCTTTTGCTTCTACAAGGTGAAGCCCTTGGGAGTCCCAGGAGCTTTGCCATCTCCTATCAAGGCAGGCTGTGCTATACCAGGCCCCAGGCGACTTCCTGGTGATGCCACCACCTGTTACCTCTGCCTGGCACATCCATCCCCCAGGCTCCCCGGTGAACTCCTACTCATCTTCCCAGGCCCAGCTTTTCCTGACCGTCACAAGTAGATTGAATTCCCTCTCATCTGGGCTCGCCTCTACTATATCACATATAATAATGTGTTTGTTTTTCCACTCTGGAAACTTCTTAAGGGCAGAGGCCACGTCCCATTCACCTCTGAATCCACAGACCTGAGGGGAACAGTAGGCACTCAGTGGATGTCTGCTCAACAAATTAATTTGTTTCCATTTAACGAGCTCATTAGGGCTCTATCTTCCCCATAATTAGGAAGCAGGAAGGTTCCTTTTTTCCTGTAACAATCTTCCTTTGGGAGATGACGGCAGAAGCCCAGCCTTCGCTAGCAGAAGGCAATCCAACTAGCTTCCTGGGGCACACAGTTGCATTTAGAAGAAATAAAAGATGCATGCTCAAGGAGGTGCATTTAAACAAGACACTTGTGTATTAAAAGCTTCACATTAAATATACATCATTATACAGTGTATCACATAGAACTGGAAATTTACAGGACACCTTTTCAGCAGTAGGTGGCTGGTGCCAGGTTCCTGGCAGTAACATAAACAGCCCCAAGGAGGGTGGCAGAGAGGCTGAGGGCCACCTGTGTCCCAAGGGTGCCTGTGAACAGGTCCTACATCTAAGACTGTGGATCCTGCGGCTCCCTCTGGACAACTTGCCCAATTCGGTCTTTGCTGTTAACTGATTCTGGAAGGGCGATGGGACAGTTTGCTGGACAGCGGCCAGGACCCTTCATGGGCATCCACGGCCAACACCAAATGCCACATGCACTGTTCCTAGGGCCTGCAAGGGCAACTATCACCCTGGTCACTTGTCCTTGCCAGGCCCTCAGTCAATGACACCACCACTTGTGACAGCGTCTTGATGAGTGGCCAGAGCTTAGTGTTCAAAATCTGACAAAGGGAGCCTCGGGGCTCCGCCTGCTGACACAGGCCCTGGCAGGAAGCTGGAAGGATGCCTCCTGCTCACACTGGCCACCTCCCGAGGGGCTGTAGCCACCACAGGCCCAGCCCTCCCAGAGCCTCAGCCTGTTCACCACTTTCCCAAGAAGGGCTGCTCTGCAAGCCTCTCTCCGGGAGAGGATGTCAGCCCAGGCAATTCTGACTTGGGGATGGTGGGACTGACAAGCAGGTGGGCTCTTGTCCCTACAAAGCCTCCTTTCTTCCTGGGGCGCCATCTTGTTTGGGGTCTGCCAAGAGGACCCTCGACCCCTCAGTGCTCAAGGACAGAGCTGCTCAAGTGGCCAGGGCATTATGGCCCACAATGAAGCCAGCAGAGACGGGAAAGGAAGAAAGAACACAGCCCTGTGGCTCTAGCACCGAGGCCGTGAGTGGCTGGGGGCTGTGTTCCGAGACAAAACACTCAGGGCGAGATATTGTGTGCCAGGGAGATTTTTTTTTCCCCCTTAAAGAAATCCAGCTCATTTTTTCCCCCCATTAATTGGCAGCAGATGAAAACAAAACAAAACAAAACAAAAACCAACGCCAGTAACCTGAATGTGAGTGTTTCTGAAAGGGAAAAGCTGTTTCAATTGTTAGATGTCCAAGAAAACATGAATACACGCTGACAGAGGAAATGGTCACAATTAGAGGAAGAAGAGGGAGAGGTTCATAAAATTAAGGAAAAAAATTCTTTCTAGCAGCTCCCATCCTGTAAGCTGGCTCCTCTGCCGGCCTCGAGCCCTATGGGGAGCTGGAGGTTGGGTCTCCAGGGAAACTCGAGGAAGATGAAGGCAGGGGCAGGAGGGAGGGTCCCAGGAATTTCTTACAGGAGCAAAGGCAAGGCCGGAGCACAAAGCAGCCCCCGGCACTCAGACCACAGGCCCAGAGCCTTTTCTGAGGAGAGATTTGCTCTGGAAGATCATCTCAGAGAAGGGCCGTGGCCCAAGTACTGCCTACCCAGCTGCCTCAGGAGGGGCCCCGTGGGCCAAACCTGAACCTGCCAGTGTGAAGCCTCCCCCCATTCCTGGCCCAATCTCTAACCGGCCTGCTTGGGACCCCGGCTCCTTTGGTTCACTGTCTGGACCAGTGCCAACTCCTCACCATCTTCCCATTCACTTCCACCCCCCTCCGAAAAGGACAGCATGACTCACCCCGGTACTCACTCCTTCCTCCCTTGCCTCGAAGGATGTTTGGGAAAATGCAAACAGGCAAAGGGGCAGGATTGACTTCTTCGGAGACTAGAAGCAGGCCACAGCCAACGTGGTGACCCCAGGGGGCTGGGGCCTCTTGGACTGACAGGCAAGGCCCGGGAAGACAACCCAGGAGGCGGACCGGGCATTACAGATGGTTGCCAAGGACACGGCTGTGGCCACAAATGCTGGAGTCCATGACAGCCACCTAAAGGGGCTTTTAGTCCTGCTCTGCCCCCTCCTGACACGTGGCCTTGGCAACTCCTCTTCCTTCTCTGGGCCTGTCTCCACATCTAACAGTGAGCCTGAACCACCTCTAAAGACAGCAGTGCTGAGTGTCGGGACCTGCTGGTGACGCCCAAGCTCAGTCCCGCGTGCCCTGCCACCTGCACCAGGGATGACGGTTCCCAAACTTCCAGTCCATTCGGACCAGCTGGGCAGGCCGGATGCCGTGTGCTCAGCAGAGTCTCCTTGCACCTCCTTCGGTAGGTGGCAACCACACTTGTCATGCTGCCAGGTGGGTGGGAAAGGCAGAACTGTGACTCAGCCTTATTCCGGTCTGCCCTGAATGTGTGGGAACCAGAATCCCTGCCCCTGTCGAGGGCAGGGGCAAGTTAGCGGTTGGGGGTGTATGTGTAGGCATTTTATCTGTGTAGAAACAGTGTGGATGGCTGACAGGTCAGGATTCTGCCTTCTCCAAGAGCAGGGTGACAGTGAGGCCACACAGACCCAGTAAGGAGCATTGGCTATGGAGTCTGCTCTGTGGCTTATGAGCTGTGTGACCTCAGGCAAATTGCTTTCTCTCTCTAGGCCACCCTTTCCCGTGTTAGAGGACTTGCTGTGGGCAGGAGGGAAAGCCTGGTTGTTCATTAACTTTGAGGCTCCTGACTGCATCCACAGCTGGAGCCTGAGAGTGGTCTGGCTGCGCTTTCCTGCAGGGTGACCCCCAGGGGCAGAGGAAGTCCCTCTGGCCGAGCAGTGCTCCTCCAGCCCCCGGTGCCCACGACTGCCTCAGCCCAGCCCCGGAGCGGACAGCCCTGCTGTCCAGAAGCCGCTGAGGGCCTGAGCTGGGGCCTATGCCCCCTCCCCTCCTCTGGGTCTAGCACAGCCACAAGCCCAGGAGACACACCTTGCTCTGGGGGTGAAACCAGCAGGCAAGCCCCTTGGAAACCCTCTGCGGTACACAAAAAAGGGGCTAAGACTATATATTAAATGACTATTTTATTTACACACCCTATTCATAAATAATTAAATCCTCTTTTTGACTGCACCATTCCTCGAAGATCTAATGATTACACGAGTGACTAAAAGTAGATCAGCCTGTGTGACCACATTTTCTCACACACACACACACACACACACACACACACACCAGCGGGGGCTCTCAAAGAGCCTGCATTTGGCTCCCAGCACCAGAGGGGCCCATGGGAAAACTGTGCCCCATACACAGGTGTGAATTTGTGACAGCTGGAGAACAAAGAGATGCAACCCAGGGAGCTCCCACCACCCGCCCCTTGGAGCTGCCGGGCCTCTGTTCATCCTGGGAGGCATCTCTTTGGATTTGCAAATATTTTAATTCACAGAAACTCAAGGAGGGTGGGGTGGGGGCTGGGGTGGTGTGCTGGCTGTCCCTCTGTCTTTGTCCAGGCTTCCTCCAGCCCCCGTAAGTGGTGACAGCATTCTAGAGACATGCAGTGGTGTGCTAGTACCATACACACGACACGAACTGGACCCGGCCCGCACCGGTGGCTGGGGGGGCTGGCAGGTTCCTCAGGCTCTGCCCCAGAGCAGGGCAGGGCTGGCCGCTCACAGGGTCCGCACAGCCACGGGGTAGAGGAGGGACAAGTGCTCCGCTCCCTTGATGGGCAGCTTTCTGGTGGTGTAGTAGTGGATGACTTCGGGGACGCTGTCGAACGGGGGGCTGTTCTGACCCAGAATGTATTTCTCTTTGGTTTTGGCCAGTTTCATGTGCATAAAACCCTGGTTGCTCCTGTGAACAAAACAGAGGTCATTAGGTTCTGCGGAACAGTGAAGGCCAAGGCTGCACGTTGCTGGGGCTGAGGACAGAGTCCATCCTGCATTCTTACTCATTCCCCTGAGAACTACTCCTTTGGCACCAGGCAGGGGCGAGGCCCAATTCCTGATAGGGGGCAAGGGCTCCCCAGCTGCTGGGACAGAAGGGATCCCAGCCACAAAGCAGGAGTGAGCTGCACCTCTCCAAGCCAATACCCGAGGCCCAGGCCCAGCAGAAATGTAGCTGCTCCCAAGAGCACCCTCAATTCCAGCATCCAGCCAGGAACCAGCAGCAGCTACTGCCACAGGAGAGGCTTCCGACACAGAGCTTCCTGGGGCTTTTTCAGGCAAACACAACTCGGCACCTGTTCCTGTGATGGATGCAGATACCTGTTTCAGCCTGTCTGGCAGGTGCACAGTGTGTCATGTCCCCAGTTGTCAAGCGAGGCAAATGTGCAGGGCAAGGGGTCATGACCCCCAGTTTACAGATGAGGAAACAGGGTGGCAGGTGAGCTGGTCTTCCTTCAAGGGTAGGAAACTCACTGGGAGGGGCCCACCAGTAAGGAACCACATCTCCCAGCCTCCCCTGCACCCAGTTAGCCATGTGACTAGTTTCAGCCAATGGATGTGGGCAGAAGTGTGCTCTTTCCCAGCCTGCCCCAGGCGGGTGCCCCCCTCTGCTTCCCCCACTCCTCAGTAAACCCCCCACCCCCAAGGCCCACCCGTGTTTCCCCTGCCGGGCAGTCTTCCAGGCTCCCACAGGCAGAGCTCCCTCCTTCCCCTGACTGCAGCGAGGACACTCACGCCTTCCCGATCTGTGTAATCACTTAGCCACCCTCTCGGCTCCTGAGAGCGCCACGGAGCAGGGCCCAGTCTCTGCCCACCATGCCCGGCTTGGGTTCCTCGGAGATCAACGCAGAGCGCACGTGCCCCGTGCCCCCTGCAGCGAACGCCACCGTCCTCCCGCCAGCACTTGCTTGGCCCCAGCCACACTGGACCACGCAGCCTCCATCGCCTGCCTTTGTCCAGGCCGCCCGTCCCCTGCCCACTCGGCTCCGAGACTGGCCTTTTGTGATTGAACTGGGATTCCGCCGCCACACGCGCGGATGCCTTAGTTTCCACGGCACAGTCCAATTTACCAAAGGTCTGCTGCTTAGTTAGAAAGCCGGAGTTTCTGGCCAACCTCTCGCCACCATCTCCACGGCCCATCCTCCAGGAGACCCTTCCCAGCCCCACCAAGCTCCGAGTGGACGCAGAAG
This sequence comes from Hapalemur alaotrensis, assembly GCA_963574485.1. Lineage (NCBI taxonomy): Eukaryota > Metazoa > Chordata > Mammalia > Primates > Lemuridae > Hapalemur > Hapalemur alaotrensis. Next base: position 15,960 of record CAUYQI010078695.1, on the reverse strand, counting down.
GCTGGTGGCCTTTCTGCCCAAGCTCCTCTTCTGGTTTCTGCTGCTCCTGAGGGCACCGGGGGGCTTGGACACATCTCTGCCAGCCAGGACTGGGCTCCCCAAGCCCACCAGCACCCACTCTATTAATAATACCTTCATTTGGGCTCCCGGACCATTTTCAAACGCACAGAACAAATGCTTAATGAAGTGCGCGCTCTGAGCAATACATCTGCTCGTAATAATGTATTTAGAGATGTCACCCTCGGCCTAACGGAAATCACTGGGAGAGCAATTACATTTCAAGAGAGAATAATTCCTGTAAAGAATTGAAATTTAAATCAAGATTTTTAAAGGCTGGAAATGTTCTAATTACAGAGCCTGTGGCAAGTTCTGCTCCTCAGTGAAGGGTCATTTCACTGGAGAATTGCCTGCCCGCGTCTAAGGAGGCGGCGCACCTGCTTAGGCTGGTAGAAGGGAAATGGTGTGCATTAAAGGGAAAACGCACAATCCTGCTTGGGCAAAGACTCACCTACCCACCACGTTGAAGAGACCACGACTCTGGGGGCTCGGGAAGGACTGCCCGCCTCAATGCAGTGCCGAGCCGTGTGGCTAAGAAACAGCAGGGAGAGTTAAAAAGCTCAGCGTTGCCTGGAGAAGGGGGGAGCGTGGGTGAGAGGAGTCAGGGCTGCAGGTGCCGGTGACACCCAGGCAGGGAGGAGGGTGTGACCTTGGCCACGGCATTTCCCTCTGCGTGCGCCGAGCGGGGTGATGTGCTGGGCGGCCAGACCACCGGGCTCTGTGGTCCGCACAGATCTAGGCTGGGGAGCAAAGCGGAGGTGTAAGATGGGTCACAGCTGCCGCAGGCATGACGCACCGGCCAGCCGGTTTCACTTTCAAGAGGCTAGGAGGGGAACTGATATGCAATAATGTGACATTTTCACACTGGTTTGTTCTCATACCATCCATCCAACAGGGGAGGTGGGCAGTGATGGTGGCAATGTTCTGACAGAGCCAGAGGTCGAGGCTAAGCCCCCCTGTTCCCAGGCCATGGGCTCGGAATGGCCACCAGGTATCAAAAACCATGTGCTGTGGACTCCACCTCGCCTGCCAACAGACAGCAAGGTGCGGGGCTGTCAGACACCTCCTTACAGCCCTCTGACTCTCCGGGCTGGCTGGCTGTTCCTCCCACACATTCCTGTTTCACCCACGTAAGCACCCATTAGTTTCTCTCCCTGAACCAGGCTGTGCCGACGGGGCAGGCTGGTCACGAAGCCCAGAGATCAAGGCAGAGCTGGGACCAGAGCTAGGGCCCTGTGAATGCCCCGTGTGTGGCATGACCACTCCTAGGCAGACACAGAAAGGCGTACACACTGAGCCTCCTTGGCTCAAGCACTGCACCCCGTGGTTCCCTGACCCTCAGGCCATCCTTGTGCCTTCTTGGGCTCTGTCCCCACCCCTACTGGATCCCAGGGAGACTAACTAGATGGCCTCTGATGGCTTCCAGCCTTGGGTCCTGGATTCCTCTTGTGCAAACATAATCTGCTGCCTAGCCCTGAGGGCTTCCTGCAGGAAGGGGTCTGGAGGCAGCTTTACATCCTCCCTCTGCTGCTGCCCTGAGCTCCAGTCCTGTCTCACGGGGGCATCAGCCAGGACTGCCTTTATGTGCCAGGTCCTGTCTCCTTGAGCACTGAGGTCCAGACAGGGGAGGTAACTGGCCCAAGGTCACACAGCTACCAGCAGCAGCAGGTGCCTAGAGCTGGTGCTCCTGACCTTAGCACTCCCCAGACCCAGGAGAGGGCCCCACTTAACCCTCAGTGTTCCATGTGAGGCCAGGCAGGGTGGCGGGTGAGGGGCATCAGACCCTGAGCAAATGTGTCCCCCACGCCGAGCCTCTGCCTCCAAGCGCCCACTGCACAGGTCGGAGACAGCAGAGGGGCTGGGAGTTGAAGGCCACAGGCAGCACATGCACAGGGGCCCTCCCAGGACCAGGAATGGCACAATCTGGCTGGGGGTGCCCCCAGCCTCGGAGGCAGGGCGATGACCCCACCACAAGGGGCCCAAGACCATCTACCAATCCTCAACCAGCACAAAGGTCAGGTGACACCTTGTCCACACGCTCCTGGAGCTGTGTGTGATAGTATATCCTAATTGGCCACAAGGTCCCCAGGAGTGACATGCCACCTCCATGTGAAAGGAGATGCCGGCATGAGAAGGGGAAACATGAAAACCTCTGCAGAACAGAGACTTCATTAGATAAGGAGCATGCATGGGGCACCACGGCTGCTCCACACAGCATGTCTGCAGAGCTCTCCTCTCATTCCCTGGGGGTAGGGACCCCGGGGGAAACAGGCCAGAGGGCGCACCACCCTGGACAAGGCACACAGCAAGGCAGGCTGCAGGTGCAGCCAGAGGCCTTGCATCCAGAACCAGGTGAGCCCGGCTCAGGGCCACACCTCCGGCCGCCCCCCTTCAAGGCAGCAGGGGCTGCTGTGCACGGGCTCGAGAGGCGTCTCCCCGGGGAGCTCCAACAGGCTGCAGCCCACGGCGGTGGCCCCACTCCTGCCCCGCTGCTACATCAGCTCCGTCTCCTTTGATAGGACATCGTGTGAGAGCAAAGTCACAATTAGGGGTGTCTCTGGTGGGTGACCTGTCTAATGAGTCTTGTAAGGCTGGCGGGGCTGGGGGTGCTGGGGCTGTCATGGGCGCTCAGATCGCTCATTATCATCACAAAAAGCACCTCCTCATCATCAGGATTATCAAACGTGCCTAATAACAGGCCCCACCTCGCCTCGTAATCACAGGCTTTAATAAAACATTACTCAGCCCGCAGCTGCCGGCCGCGGAGCAGGGTGCGAGGCTTCACCTCTCGCTTTTAGACCTAATTGCTTGATGCATATTTCATGAGGAATCCTGGGTAATAGTTATGTTAAATCGCTTCTTTTCATGATGAAATGACTTAAAAATACTTGCATATAATATTTATGAGGGAGAAGGAAGGAAATTGCCCTGTGGGACTAACATATAGGACCCAGTTATAGGAATCCAGACACGGGGGATTTGGGGCTCACCTTAGCCTGACAAGTGGCTGGGGAGCTGCTCTCTTGAGCCAGATGTCTCCCGAACACTGTTCCTCAGCTCAGACCTGCCCATGGCGCCCCGCTGCCAACACAGGCCTAGCGACACCCAGCACTTTGCAAGCCCCTGCTGGGCACCAGGCACGGAGCTGAGCTGTTGGCACATACGATCTCATTTAAACTGCACCTCAACACCACTAAGTTGGTGTAACTATCATTGTTTACAGATGGGGAAACTAAGGCATGGGAGGGTTGTGTGCCTTGTCTCATGGGGCATGGTGGGCCAAGATTTGAACCTATATCGGCTGGACTCTGAAGCCTGCACTCTCTTCTCAGCCTGGCATTCAGGGCCTCCAAGCTACCCTAGCAGCCTGGTCTTCCTCTGCTCGGATACTCAGCCCAATGGACCCAGGTGCCCAGGTGGGTCTTTGGACTTTTTCTGCTCAAGACCTGGCTCCCCTGCAGCCTGGTGAGATCCCAAGCTCGGGAAGCCTGTCTGTTCATCGTGATGTTTCTCAGCAGGCTGAGCCTTAACCCCCTCTGCCCACCCAGTCCCGTCCATCCGTCGGTCATTTAGTCAGGGTCTGCCCAGAGCCAGGGAAATGCGCCCTCCCCTCCACACTATAATCTCCTCAGGGCAGGTGGTGGCTACTCCACCCCATCCCCCAGTATAACCCAGCTCAGGTAGAAGCTGCCTGCTCCAAGGCCAGACACAGTGGTTGCTTTTTTAGGTCACCAACGGTCCCAGGACGAGTCAGCGAGGACTGGCAGCGTGGGCTCATCGAGGGGCGGTACCACGAGAGCTTCGAGAGGGTCATTCCTGCAAGGTGGGTCCAAAGGCACTTGCCTTTCACAGCAGAAAGTTTCACCCAAGGGAGGCCACAGGGAAGAATCCTCCTTCCTTAGGATTTGAAAGGAAATCATTCCTGGGGCCACAGCCGCCTAGAGCCCTCTGCCCAGGCCTAAACAAAACACAAACGTGAGACAACCAAAACCACGTTCTCCTGGGTGGGCCCTGGCCCTCCCCACTCTGGGGCCCTAAGGGACCACGTCTTTTCTTCTTTTGGGGCCATTTTAAACATATGAATCTTATATTCTGCAAAGATTCCTGGGCCAGATCAGTGGAAGGAGAGAAAGAACGAGCTTGTGAATTTAAAGTGCACTCAAAACACTTTTGCAGGATGATTCTCAGGGGAGGGAGGCGTCACAGGTCCCCACCTTCCATGAGCAGGGCAATGAGTGGCTCGTGCCCTGGGTCCCAGCAGCACTCATGTGCTTGGCATGGGGGGCCTCCACCCCCACAGGTGTGCACTTGCGGCAGTTGGGGTGAGGCAGACACGGGAGTTTGTGCTGAATCAGCGGGGAGCCAGGCCCAGGTGTAATGCTCACCTGCTGTGGCCGTGGGCGAGGAAGCCAGCCTGGAGGGTGACCATGGCAAGGCACCTCCGTGGCCACTCAGAGGCCTGTGGAACAGGTAGTTCCTGCCATGACCCCACCCTCAGGGTGGCAGGGCTGTGTTTTGAGAGCAGCGGCTTCTTGAGTCAGGACCTCTGCTCCCTCCTGCATTCTCTTTGACCTCCAGGGAGGTGGGACATTTTGCTGGATCTATGTCTCTAGAGAACCACCCACCCCACCCTCAGTGCGGCCACTCCACAACGCCAGTGTGTGCCTGCAGGGGCTCGAGGGGCTGCGTCACCAGTCCTACCCACCGTGCCGCCACGCTGCTGGGGGCTTCATGTACATCCTCACGGCGACCCCAAGAGATGGTCTCCAGTTTAGAGGTGGGGAACTGAGTCAGAGGGCACAGATAACTTGCCTGGGGCTACGCAGCCACGGAGGGTAGAAGTGAGACTGAACACAGGTCCCCTGAACTCACGACAGAGCCCGAGGAGCTGACGACCTGCCACGTGCAAACTGCTGCAGACAAAGAGCGGGCTGGGGACCTGGGCCCCTCCGAGGAGACAGGCCGCGGTTAAGCGCAGCACTGGCAGGCAGTGAGGCCCCAAGGTCCTCGGGAAAGCAAAGAATCCCAAACGCACGGACAGCACAGCCGCGTCCCGGACCTGGGCTGCCTCTCCACACACACCTCCCCGGCGCTATGAGAGATGTCACTTCACAGCAGTGTTTCAAAGTGAATATTTAAATGGTGCACCTCTGCGGTCCCATTACTCACCCCGAACCCAGGCAGATCCCACCCACAGAGCCTGCTTGGAAGACCTTAAATGCGCCTTTGGTCCATGACTGGGCCAACCTGTGGCTTCACAAAGCAGCTGGGAGGGCCGGCACTGTGTGCAAAACACCCACCGCACACACAGAGACCGAGGGCCAGAGGGAGAAGCCACTCGTCCCTCAGGGCGTCCCAAGCCATGGAACCAGGGCGTGAGTCCATCTCTCTGGGTGACGGGGTCCTCCTGCTGTGTCAGGCATGGGGCAGGGCCACAGAGGCCCCTTCCAGCTGAATGTTCTAGGAGTCTAGGGAGCTGGACCTTCCTCCTGCCACCACCTTCCACGGCAGCCTTCACAGTGACAAGCCAAAGACACGCATGCCAAAGTTATTGTGAACGAACCTCTAAATGGTAACGCTGCTGAGCCAAGTGACTTAATTTACAACCAAATAATTAGACTTTCAAAAATGCATCAGCAGTGATTACCCCTCCTGAGACGCCCAGGCATTTCTCAAGCTCTAAGTTGGTGGCCCAGGGTGAAGGCCCTCAGTGAGTCACGATAGAAAGCCGTCTTTAGGCAGAAGTGGAGCCGGCAGTTGCCTCTCCCAGTGCACACGCAGAGGCATAAGGCTGCTTTTCACATACAAAGCAGCAGGTACATAAAAATGAATTCACTTGGGCAATTTTCACAGGAAAAAACCAACAAAGTGTCAGACAAGAAGTTTTTAATGATGACGGCTCAGGGTGGAGAGTGAGCCTCCCATCACTGGAGGTGTGTAAGTGGGAAAACAATGGTGCTTGGTGGGGGTCAGGCTGGATCACTGGCAGTCACCCTGCTCAGGGTTCCCATCAGCCCTCAGCCAAGTGCACACAAAACTGCAAGGAGGGGGTGGAAGCAGGGGGTGGGGAGGGGTGACGTTTGAAATGCTGACGGAGCTTCAGGAAGGGAAAAGAGGGTCTAGAGTTTCCTTGTCTTTTTTACCTCTAATTGAGGACTCTTCTAGGAACATGAAGGCCACGTGTTTTGGGGACAGGTGGGACTGGCAGTGGCAGGTGGAATGATCCCAAGCCCAAGACTGAAGTCAGGGGTCTCATTTCAAACTCTGATCCCACTGATGTCAGTGGCTGGGCAAGTCCCTTCTCCCTGGGCCTCAGCATCCCCATCTGGAAAAGGTGGAGGGGTCCCTTCAGTGCTGATCTTCTCAAGCCAATGAGGGGCATCCCAGAGTGGGTGGGGGTCACCCCAGCACCAGCCAGAGGACAAGGTACGCAGAATGGCTACATAGGTGGGTACAGTGGCCACGGTGGATCCCTGGGCCTGGGGACAGCAAAATGACAAAGGCAGGCTTCCTAAAGCCTATTCCAATGGGATGGACAGAAGCCCTTCAGGCCAAGGGTGGTCCCTTCCTACTGAGACCAGGCCCTTCTCGACCCATACTCTCCTTAGACCAGCAGTTTTGTTTTTTCTGAGACTTGACTCAAAAGCCCCTCCTGAGGATCTGCAACTATAGGCACTGAATAACCATGCCTGGCTAACTTTTAAAATTTTATTATTTATTTATTTTTAGAGATGGGGTCTCACTCTGTCACCCAGGCTGGAGTGCAGTGACATCATCATAGCTCACTGCAGCCTTGAACTCCTGGGCTCAGGCAATCTTTCTAACTCAGCCTCCCAAGTAGCTGGGACTATAGGCACTTGCCACCACACCGGGCTAATTTTTCTATTTTTCATAAAGATGGGGTCTTGCTATGTTGCCCAGGTTGGTCTCAAACTCCTGGTCTCAGGGATCCTCCCACCTTGCTGGGATTACAGGTGAGCCACCACACCCTGGCAAAGCAGTGGTTCTCAACTGGGGTGATTTTGTAACCCCTTCCCTGGGGATACCTGGCAACGTCTAGAGACATGGGCATGACTACAACACTGGACAGCCCTCCACAACAATGTCAACAGTGCCGAGGTTAAAGCGACATCACTCACTAGTCGCCAGGGTCTCAAACTCTTCATCTATGAAATGGGAATAACCACTGAGTCTGCCCTTGTGGTTGCTGTGAGGGGTTAGTGAGAAGCTCCACATGAAGTGTGGACCCTTGATGATGGTTAGGTCTTCTTGCCCCTTATTTAAGGATTTAAGACACAGGGAATCTGACAAATGGCTTTTGCATCAATATTTTCAGAAAGAAAAGAAGGAAAATTCAGTAATTCCTATCAAAATCCCAATGTGATTCTTCACAGAAATAGAGAAAAAAACCCTAAAATTCGTATGGAACCATAAAAAGACCCCTGAGCCTTTCTTCTGGCCAGGCTTGATGGTTCCTGCCTATAATCTTAGCACTTTGGGAGGCCAAGGCGGGAGGACTGCATGAGGCCAGGAGTTCAAGTCCAGCTTGAATAAGAACAAGACCCCGTGTATACAAAAAATAGAAAAATTAACCAAGCGTGGTGGCACATGTCTGTAACCCCAGCTACTCAGGAGGCTGAGGCAGGAGGATTGCTTTAGCCCCGGAGTTTGAGGTTGCTGTGAACCATGATGACACCACTGCACTCTGGCCAGGGTGACAGAGCAAGACTTGATGTCAAAAAAAAAAAAAACAAAAAAAAAAAACAAAAAAAAAACAAAAAACCCTGAGCAGCCAAAAAGTTGAAGACATCATACTTCCTCATTTAAAATTATATTATAGGCCGGGCGCTGTGGCTCACGCCTGTAATCCTAGCACTCTGGGAGGCCAAGGCGGGAGGATCCTTTGAGCTCAGGAGTTCGAGACCAGCCTGAGCAAGAGCGAGACCCCATCTCTACTAAATATAGAAAGAAATTAGCTGGACAACTAAAAATATATAGAAAAAATTAGCCAGGCATGGTGGTGCATGCTTGTAGTCCCAGCTACTCAGGAGGCTGAGGAAGGAGGATTGCTTGAGCCCAGGAGTTTGAGGTTGCTGTGAGCTAGGCTGATACCACAGAACTCTTAGCCTGGGTGACAGAGCGAGACCGTCTCAGAAAAAAAAAAAAAGTGTTCAAAAGAAAGCAGAGAACTAGGCACTTACATGCTGTTGGTAGAAGTACAAACTGGTGCAATGTCTTTGAATGGTAATTAGGCATTATCTACTAACATTTTAAATACACAACCCCTTTTGACTTTGCAATGCACTTTTAGAAATATAGCCTGCAGATCACATGTTCCTACAAATACATACATATGGACGTTAATAAAGATGTATATGTACATATGGATTCTCATTGCAGCAATGTTTGTAGCAGCAGAAGACTGTAAATAACCTAAATGGTCCTCCATGTGGACTTGAATAAATAAAGCTACGGTACCTCTCAAAATGGAATACTATACTATCATGAAAAAATAATCCCCAACATATTCAAAAAAGCAAATCACAAAGCAAAGTGAACAGCTTGCTCTTACTAATGTCTGAATCCCTAGGGCATTTCTGAAAGGAAATAGAAGAAAATAGTAACAGCAGTTGCCTCTGAAGAGCAAGACCAGGAGTTGAAGTCAGACGGAGATTTGTTTTTCATTGAAATGTAAATCCTTCTGTAAACATGGACCGTCTTGCCATGCACAAGTACAGTACTTTTTCTATTAAATAAAAACTAGTTTTTAAGAGTGCAGTCATCACATATCACTACATCCCTATCAGAAAAGCAGAGGGGACGTATACCACTGAAGACAGAAATTCTAAGAGAAATGATGCTTGCCAAACTACCATTGTGATTAAGGACCAAAATGGATATCCTAGAGCACAGATAGTCCTTGGTTTAAATAACTCCTCTTTCCCATCACTCTACAGAGTGATAAGAACCACAGGAGCTAAACACACAAGTTCTCTTTCCAGATCTCATATTATCCAGCTGTTAACTCCAGAGCCTATAAAACAAGACCTGTATTTACCTCTGTCTTCTAGAAGTGTTAGGAGTGTTCTCATACTTGGTGTGTTGGTTGGGATGAAGACTTTGGGGGAAGAAGGAAAAGAGAAGGGACTGACAGTTATCCTTTATAATGCTCTCCTGGTCTCAATCATCTATTTCTTTGGACAACTTATTTCTTTGCTTTTCCCTTTCAGCTTGACACCTTATATACAAACAGACTTTACAAATCACAAAGCAATTCCCATTCCACTTTCTCATTAATTCTCCTAACAACCTGGTAGGTGGGTACTATAATACCATTTTATTATGATTATTATTTTTTTAGTATGAAGGGAAAGGATAGGGGTTCAATTTCTTTTTTTCTTTTCTTTTCTTCCTTTTTCTTTTTTCTTTTTTTTTTTTTTTTTGAGACAGAGTCTCACTCTGTTGCCCTGGGTACAGTGCAATGGCATCGTTGTAGCTCACTGTAGCCTCAAATTCCTGGGCTCCAGTGAGCCTCTGCCTCCTGAGTAGCTGGGGCTACAGGCACACGCCACAACACCTGGTTAATTTTTCTATTTTTAGTAGAGATGGGGTCTCACTCTTGCTCAGGCTGGTCTGAACTTGAGCTCAAGCGATCCTCCCGCCTCAGCCTCTCAGAGTGCTAGGATTACAGGCGTAAATGAGTCTCAAGGGGGTTGCCTAGTTCCACAAATATTAGGCTTGTGTCCTGGCACCACCACTTAACTCCAAACCTGGTGCTTTCCACTCTAGGACTCTCTCTCATCATCCCTGATCAATCTCCCCGCACTAGCCCCTCATTCCATCTTATCCCAGACAACACTAAGCACCTGTGTTTTTAGAGTCTGTAATTCCAGAGAGTTATCGAGAGGGAACAGAATCATTTAAGGATTAAGGATAAGTTTTTCCTTCTGGGGACAGATTTGAACTAGTCACTTTTTAAACATTGTCCCTTTGTTATCCTGCCTGAGGAAACGAAGTAGTGGGCCTTATAAACAAGATGCTATGATATCGCCTAGACACTTTATTCACTTTATCTCACTTACCCTGTAAAGGCAGGCTCTATTATCTCCCCAATACATGAGTGAACAGAAATTTAGTGAAGTGAAGCCAGTAGTTTAATGCCATTATAGCTCCTGTGTTCATTCCCCTGTTGAATGACTCAAACCCCAGTATCTGGCTCTACAGTCTGTGGTATGCTGCACCACACTGCCCAAAGAACACAGCTCTTGAGGTTACATGGTTTGTTAAAGTGGTTAAAAACCCCAGTCAAAGACAACCTGGCAGGAATAAATTATGCTAGAAAGAAAGAGAGGCTGTTATTCAGCTGTCTCACGTTTACTCAGTCAGTCCCTCCCTCACATTTCTAAATGAAAAGGAATCTAAATTTCTGAGAGAAAGGATGAAGGCAGTGTGAGCCAAGGAAGTGAATAATTATAAGGGAAAGGCAGCCCCCTGCTGATTGGGAGGTAGTCCCAGAAGGTTGGCCTTCAGCTGTTGCCAGGCAACAAGTGTACACAGCACAAGATCATGGCCACTAACTACAGTGCTAACCAGGTAAGTTCCCTTTCTCCATCTCTTCAACATTTACTTTTGTCATCCAGATTCTATCTTTGTACTGACCCCTCTCACAGGATTCTGAAAAGCTGTGAATGGGTGATATAATATTTCACCTCCTCAGGGTAGAGAGGGCCCAGGGACATGCAAAAGGCATCTCTGGGTTAAATTTGTAGAGTGTAAACCAGAGGTCAGCAATTTTTTTCTGTAAAAGGCCAGAGTAAATGTTTTAGGATTTGCCAAGTAGCAAAGTCAAAGGTATTATGTAAGTTCTTACATAATGAAAGAAAACATTTTCCTATAAAATTTTTGACAAATTCAAAATATAATAACTGAGTACATTTTTGGTAATACTAATGAAAAGAATGGAATTATTTTGGGGTGAGAAAAACATTTCACTTAACTGAGATTCAAAGTTAATGTTCCCTTTTATCAAATCAACTGTAGGCCAGGCACGGTGGCTCACGCCTGTAATCCTAGCACTCTGGGAGGCCCAGGCAGGAGGATCGCTCGAGGTCAGGAGTTCGAGACCAGTCTGAGCAACAGCAAGACCCCCGTCTCTACTAAAAATAGAAAGAAATGATTTGGACAGCTAAAAATATATATATGGAAAAAATTAGCAGGGCATGGTGGCACATGCCTGTAGTCCCAGCTACTCGGGAGGCTGAGGCAGTAGGATCACTTGAGCCCAGGAGTTTGAGGTTGCTGTGAGCTGGGCTGACACCATGGCACTCTAGCCCGGGCAACAGAGCGTGACTGTGTCTCAAAAATAAAAAAATAAAAAATCAACTGTGAATCTTCATAAAAACAAATCTTAGCTCTCAGGCCATCCCAAAACAGGCAGCAATATGGATTTGGCCCATGGGCCACAGTTTACCAACTTCTGGCCTAGACCAGTGCTACCTAGTAAAGAGTGAGCCACAATGTAATTTAAAATTTTCTAGTAGCTACATGAAAAAATTAAAAAGAAATAAAATTTTAATAACTTTGAGAGGGAAGTGGGTGATGAAGCAAAAAATATATAAATGTACTTACTACCACTGAACTGTACACTTAAAACGGGTAAATATGTACATATATAACTCAATAAATAACATAAATTTAGGCCGGGTATGGTGGCTCACCCCTGCAATCCTAGCACTTTGAGAAGCCAAGTCAGGATTGCTGAAGGCCAGGATTCGAGACCAGCCTGAAAAAAAGTGAGACCCCATCTCTACAAAAAAAAAATTGAAAACTTAGCTGGGACTTGCCTGTAGTCCCAGCTACTTGGGAGGCTAAGGCGGAGGATCACTTGAGTCCAGGAGTGTGAGGTTGCAGTGAGCTATGATGATGCCACTGCACTCTAGCTCAGGAGACTGGGAGACAGAGAGAGACTCTGTCCTCCCCTCCCCCACAAAAAATATATACAGATAGATAAATTTATCCCAATAAATCAAAAATATTATTTTAACATTTAATCAGTATGTTAAAATTATAATCAGACATCCTATTTTTGTGTAAACTCTTCAAAATCCATATACTTACAAAGCATTTCAAATTGGACTAGTCAGAATTCAAGTGCTCAACAGCTACATGTGGCTACTAGCTCCATGCTAGACAGCACACAAATTACACCCTTGTTACGGGTGTAATTGAGTTAAAGACTGCATGGTTGTTCAGGCCTTTGGTCTTCAAATCTAAAGAACTGTGCGTAGTCATCATTTCCTGGACTTGGGGCCTTCAAGCCTTACAGGGATTCTTATCTTTCTCTCCACAGTATGAAAAAGCTTTCTCTCCCAAGTATCTGCAGAACTGGTCTCCTGCCAAGCCAACAAGAGAGGTATTCCATGTTCAGTGCACCTGCAAGTCTAGTTTCTGGTAGACTTGTTCTCTGTAATTCTGTAACCTAACTCCTTTTTAGCCTTCTTTAAACTCCCATATCCTCTTTTCACCACATCCTTAATTCAAGCCCCCTGGATACTTCCCTCTTTTTCATTCATAAGCACTTCTCTCCCCGATTCTACCCCAGAGCATCTCTTCTCATGAAGGCTACACTCAGATTATCGCCAATGATCGTGGTCATCTACTGCCTTCAGTGCCCCGTTCCAAGGTGAGATACCCATCTCCATTCCTATCAAGAAAGGTAAAGAACTGAGGCATAGAACTAGGAGATTTGCAATTTCCCACAGCCACTATCTGGAAAATTAAAGTTTAATCTAATTCATGTTGTAATGTGAGAGGCCCCAAACTTCCGGCCAGCTTTTCCAACAGCACAGAGTTGTGTAGCACCCAGAAGTCCTTAAACTGATGAATGATCTGTATAAAAAATGCCTTCCAGTGATATTTGTGTAGTGGGTACTTCTTTGCCACACTTAGCCTATGGATGCAGAATTTAAGTAGGCAGAAGGAAGGGGATAAAATTTTTTAGGGTAACCTAAATGAGGGAAGGGGAAAAGGAAGAGTGGGGAGATTATGCTTTCAGTCTTGTTTCATTCCCAAAGGTAGAGTGGATATTAGCACTCCTGCCAATAGGTTACTGGGAGCGAGAAGCCCTGTTGAAGAATCCCTTTACCTTTTAGGCAAATCCTTGGGGTTCCTTCATGGGCACCTGGCAAATGCCTCTGAAGATACCCCCTGCTCGGGTGACCCTGACATCCCGTACAACTGCTGGTGCTGCCTCCCTCACCAACTGGATACAGAAAAATCCTGATTTACTCAAGGCCTCCAATGGCCTGCGTCCTGAAATCTTAGGCAAGGTATCTATTCTTCCCATCTAACCCCAAACCCTATTCTATTTCTTTTCAACCTCAAAAAATACCTATTGTTATACTGCCACTATCCCAGCAGGGAGAACCTCTAACCAATTCCATCTTATCCTATCCCCTCCCTAATCACCTTCTGAGGTCTGAAGGGATGAGCTAAGGACATCTTACCCACCACAGTAGAAAATGATCTAATCTCAAGGGGAGTTTAAGGGGAATCAAATTTAACTCTTCTTATTTGAAACCTGACCTGTTGCCCGTGGTATGGGGAGAAAGGCAGTTAGAATTCTGAAATGCATTGGAAATGCTCTGGGCCTAACCAGAAACATGATTGTCTCTTCCACTGGACCACCGACAGCCCAACGATCCAGACTGTCAGAAGAAACTCAGGAAGAAGTGTATCACAAAGACTGCACAACAAGCACCAAGTCCAGCTGTAATTCCATGCTCCCCAGCTGCCAAACTCAATTCCCCAGATGAACTCCAAAGCTCACCCCCTCTGCAGGTCACACTCCAGGTCCCCAAAGCCCAGCCAAAACTCCTAAGAGCCCACCCGGAAGCCCGTTAGAACAGTGGGCAGGTCCTAATCTAGCTGAGGTCCAGAAATACAAACCTGGAACTTCAGAAGGAACCAAGGGGCCATACTGAGAAAACCTGTCTAGAGATTGAGTGAATGAAGTAAACAAGACACCCTAGTCAGGACTGTGGAACAGGGAAATCATGGGGTGAGAGTAAAAGCAAATTTGGAAAATAAACATTGTTTGTTGAATCTTTTACTGATCTGGATTTTCTCTTCTTGTTATGGCTGCCTCTTGTGGCACACAATTAGGAGAAGGAAGGTGGGAATGTGGATAGAGTAGGGAAAAGAACATGACAGTGGTTCGGGGTGGAACACACTTCTATAAGAACTGAGTCAGTTACACTCCAGAAATGCCAAAGAGAAAGTTGATCTGAGTCTCTCACCCCTACCCACTCATTTTTCATCCTAAGCATATACAACTAACAACTTCAAAATCAGAAGCAGAATTGTTTAATAGAACATGTGTATGTGTGTTTGGAGAAGGTGGAGAAGAAAAGGTAATGAAAGCCAAAGTTGAAAAGTAGAAGATACTATCCTTGCCTAAGACTTTATATCTGAGCAAAAGTACAAATACTGTTTGAAAACTGAAGATATGGAAAGGACTGGAAGACAAAGAAAAAAAAAATTAAGATGGTAAATAGAGGGCCGGGTGCAGTGGCTCACACCTGTAATCCTAGCACCCTGGGAGGCAGAGGTGGGAGGACTGCTTGAGGTCAGGAGTTTGAGACCACCCTGAGCAAGAGTGAGACCCCATGTCTACAAAAAATAGAAAAATTAGCCGGGCATGGTGCTACATGCCTATTGTCCCAGCTACCCAGGAGGCTGAGGCAGGAGGATGGCTTGAGCCTAGGAGTTTAAGGTTGCAGTGAGCTATGATGACACTACTGCACTTTACTCAGGGCGACAGAGCAAGGCTGTCTCAAAAAAAACAATGCTAAGTAGAAATGGAGGGCATTTAGGGCAGAATAACAAACATGATGTTCTGTCACAGACCCCCCTTCAATCACCCGAATGGTAAGAAAACACCAAAAAAGAGTCCCTTATCCATTTCCTAGCCTCCAACATCTGTTTATCATTGACCCCATTTTGCATTTTTTGGCACTAGCTGTTAAATTTAATGCCCTTGCCAAACCTCTCCTGGTCCCCATGCCAAAGTGTTCTCTCATGAACACTTGTCCCTCACTCCAAGGACAAAGAAGAGGACAGCTGGTATAAACTGGTAGAAGGCTACAAAGACTTCCCAGGGCCAGTACAGCAAAAAGGGAAAAGCGATCAGTACTTAGGGCCAAAGACTATCTGGGAGCTGGGATGAAGATTGATGAGGCAGCAGGTCCCCACTGTCTTAGCTTATCCAACTGACTCCAGCTCAAGTCATTATGACTCCTCTTCAACCCATGGCTTTAACTAGTTGACCAACAACTCAAAGTGACAGAAAAGATAGATCTCTTACCCCAGAGTTCCCAAAGACTATCTAAACAGCAAGCCTGCCAAGGGATTGAGGGACCCAAAAGCCTAGCCTATCTGGATTATAAAAGCAGCAAGTTTTCTCAGTAAATTATAATTTTTTTGCCAGGTTTTCAATAATCCCTTCTTTTTTTTTTTTTTTATTTCAGCTCTTCATGGGGGTACAAAAGCTCAGGTTATATACATTGTCCATGTCCCACCCATCCCCCTGAGTCAGAGCCTCAGGCGTGTCCATTCTCCAGACAGTGTGCCTGGCACTCACCATGTAGTCATACCTCCATCCCCTCACCCCCACCTCCCCAAGTCAGCACCTTCAAGCATGACCATTCCCCAGACGGTGCGCAACGCACTCATCATGTAGGCATGCATCCATTCCCTCCTCCCACCCCCCCGTCTCAGTCTGATATCCAATTGGTATCCTTCCCCGATGTGCATTTAGGTGATGATCAGGGAAACCAATTTTCTGGTGAGTACATGTGATGCTTGTTTTTCCATTCTTTGGATACTTCACTTAATATAATGGGT
>CAUYQI010078692.1:0-13518 GCA_963574485.1 Hapalemur alaotrensis | reverse complement strand
TGTATACCATGGAGTATTACTCAGCTATAAGAAACAATGGTGATATAGCACCTCTTGTAATATCCTGGATAGAGCTGGAACCCATTCTACTAAGTGAAGTATCCCAAGAATGGAAAAATAAGCACCACATGTACTCACTATGAAATTGGTTTCACTGATCAACACCTAAGTGCACATATAGGGTGTCGGGCAAATGGGAGGTGGGGAGGGGATGGGTGTATACATACATAATGAGTGCGATGCACACCATCTGGGGGATGGACACACTTGAAGCTCTGACTCAGGGGGAGGGATGGACAAGGACAATATACATAACCTAAACTTTTGTACCCCCATAATACGCTGAAATAAATAAATAAGAATTAAACAAATATGAAACAGTAGCCAAAATTGGGATTCCCACCAAGCTGCTTCAAATGGTTCAACTGCTTTTGGATTAATTCTCAGGTGACCCCCCACCACCATGCTTAGTATAACTTTACCCTAAATTTTAGTTATCCTAAACAACTAAGATTCACTTCTGTGTTACAGTGTGAGAAGCAATGCCCTCTACCTCATTGAATACAAAAGAGGAAGTATCAGCCCCAGTTGTCACTCATAATCACGAGGGAAACCAGCCTGAAGAAAAGGCCAACATGCAGAGGAGGGCAAAGTCAAGAGAATCACAGAGGAAAGGAGCCAGTGTCATGACTGAGCCATTCTTGAAGCCTGTCCGACCTCTGGACTTTGCTGTTATATGAGCCAATAAGTCCCCTGCTTTGTTTCAATCAGTTTAAGTTGAGTTTTCTGTAATTTGCCACCAAAATCACCATCAGTATGAGTTATTTTCCTAAAGCATCTAGTACAGTCATTGGTATACTCATCCATAAAAGCGCAGTTCCAATGTTGATTCTCCACTGAAGCTTGTTCTAAATCCTCAAACACAATTTATTGTTCTATCTTTGTGTAATCATAGTTCATTATACATAACTTTACTGTATGACATACCACAGTGGGCTATTTATTTACAGTTCCTTCTTTACCTACTATCTCTGCCACTATAAGTTGAATCTGTGGTGCCTTACAAAATGCCTAGCACACAAGAGAACATCCATACGCATGTGTTGCTCTAAACTGAAATGAAATGTTGAGCATTCAATCAATTTAGTTCAATTCTCCCTCCTCTGGTAGGCAGAATAATGACTGACAGGCCCTATACTTTATTTTTTTATTTCAGCATATTATGGGGGTACAAATGTTTAGGTTATGTATATTGTCCTTGCCCCTCCAGAGTCAGAGCTTCAAGTGTGTCCATCCCCCAGACGGTGTCCATCACACTCAATATGTCTGTATATACCCATCCCTTCCTCCCCCCGCCCATATGCCTGACACCCGATGAATGTTATTCCTATATGTGCACTTAGGTGTTGATCAGTTAAAACCAATTTGATGGTGAGTACATGTGATGTTTGTTTTTCCATTCTTGGGATGCTTCACTTAGTAGAATGGATTCCAGCTCTATCCAGGATAATACAAGAGGTGCTATATCACCATTGTTTCTTGTAGCTGAATAGTACTCCATGGTATACATAAACCACATTTTATTAATCTACTCATGTACTGATGGGCACTTGAGTTGTTTCCACATCTTTGCAACTGTGAATTGTGGTGCTATAAACATTCGAGTGCAGACATCTTTTTTTATAGAATGTCTTTTGTTCTTTTGGATAGATGCCCAATAATGGGATTGTTGGATCAAATGGAAGATCTACTTGTATCTCTTTAAGGTATCTCCATATTGCTTTCCACAGAGGTGACACCAGTTTGCAGTCCCAATAGCAGTATGCCTGTGTTCCTACCACTCCGCCCTATTCTTACTATAAACTCTGATGGCTTTATGACCTAACCCACTTCAGCCCCAGGCACATGCAGAACAGCTACAAATGGCAACACCCACCCAATCTGCTGCCCCAGCATCCAGCACCCTCCACCAGACCTGGAAGATGTCAATTCAGAGGTTGCTGGTACAAACCATGGGCCCCACTGAACACAACCCAGACAGCAGCAGCACAATGATGGCCACTACAAATGTAACCAACTATGTCTCCAATCAGAGTAGCACAAGGGTACTTTCAGGAAGGCCCCCATAACATACCCATTTAATTATCTCCTTTCTGTCCCATCTTTAATTCTGCAATTCTATCATAGGAATGTAATTGCATTAACTAAGGACTTTGGCCTTTTTCAAAGGCCAATTCCTCTATGTACCATAGTTCCTTCTTCTGAACTCCCACAGTGCTTTTCAAATTCTCTTATTGGCTTGTGATTATCTCTGTAAGTGTCTGTGTTTCCCACTAGACTGTGAGCTCCTTGAAAACAAGAATCGTGTTTTCTCAGTCTCTGCATCCCATGCACCTAATGTAGTGCTTAAAACAGAATAGGTGCTCGGAAAGTGTTTGTTGAAATGAATTATTGTTGAATCCCCTTAAAAATGGGTTAGATATTATGCCAGTCAGTACTTGATACCTTCTTATGCAGTGGAAAAATTTAGCATTCAAAGCACAAGGTAAAAGACATGGATTTGAGCCTGTCCTAGTCAAATACTAGCCTAATATCCATGCTCAAGTCCTATAACCTTTCTGAACCTTAATCTCTTTACCCTCACAATGAGGACAATTATAAATGTAACCTCACATGGTTGTTGTAAGCAGAAAATGAACTGAGCCAGCACTTTGTGAACATGATGTCTTGTGAAAAAAGTGAGTTAATTTGTCATGTAATTTAATTGAAGGAGGGTTTTTTTTTTCATAATTCTTTTTGCCTAGGGGTACGTGAAGGTTTATTCAGAGCTCTGCAGAGATTTCCATTGTACATATAGGATGTTCCCTGTGGTTTTTTTTTTTTTTTTTTTTTTTTTTTTTTTTTTTTTTTTTTTTTGTGGTTGTATGCCTATTCTCCTTCCTCCATTAGATAATAAACAGCTTTCGTCCTTCCTTGGCCCTCCTCCATTAGCAGTGTTAAAAGCTGGCAAGTGACAGTGGGAATAACCCAGAATTGCACAGAAACCAAGAGGCTCTTAGTATCAACACTAGAATGGTGTTCTTGCAGATGAGAGGCCTTCCTCATTCAGCCACACTTCAGTTAATATTAATACCAATTTATATTTCCTGAGCACCTGCAGGCTGGATGGTGAAAGAAGCCGTCTAGGAACAGGGATGATGATGGGGAAAAAAGTCACCTCTGAATGCCAAGCTAAAGCCTGCCAAATTAAACTACTCAGTTCTCTTCATACATGCTCTATGATTTTTATGCCTTTAGATCTTTGCTCTTGCTGGTCCAGAGGTCTGAAATGGCCACTTTCCACCCCTTTCTCAATGTCAAGTGCTAACTATCCTTCAAGGCTTGGTCAAATTCTATCTTTATACATTTTCCCTCATACACCAGCCTCCACTTTTCATCTAGAAGTTGTTTCTCCCCCTCTCATATTCCCCCAAAACACCTGGATTCTGGCATTTACTACTTTTCTATCATCTGTTTCAGTTAGTTTCTCTCCAATTTATCCTCTCCTCCTAGGAACTCATCATCTCTTGCCTGAATCATTACAGTTACATACTAAGCAGTTTCCTTGCCACCAGTCTTTCCTTCCTCTAGTCTATACTCCGCACTATTGCCACATACAGCTTTCTAAAATACAGACCCTACTGTTATTTAAAATTTCTGATGGTAGCAGAAAAATCCAAACTCAGTAACATGATATACCATAGTAGCTACCAAATACAGGTCCATGAACTCTCTACATCAGAATCATGGGTGGGGATGGGATACAGTGCAGGGGAGTAGTTTTTTTAAAAACATAGATTCCCAATAAGATTCTGTTTCCTGAAAATCTGTAACTTTAAAAGCATTGTAGATCAGCCAAGGATAGCTAATATGTTTCACCTCATGAATCAATTCAAATTGACGGCAAGCAGTCATTTGGAGTACTGTGTTTTGAAGGATTCTAAGTCATATCCAGGTTTATTGGGAAAAAACATAACATCTAATTAACAATTTCTGCCATGGGCATGGAAGGAACTGATAGTGGTGATCATGCCAGGCATTTACCATACCTGATCCAGACACATAGAACAACTAGCTATTCCCCAGACAAACTAGGCAACTCCCACTTTTGTGTGCTCTTCCATTTGGCTAGAATGCCTCCCCCTGCCCACACACCTGACCCCTGAGTTCCTAGAAAACTTATAATCATCCTCTAAATTCAATTCAAATATCACCTAGTCTGGGAAGCTGTGGCTGAATCTCCATATCATTGCTTGTCCCATCTGGGCTCTCATAACAATTTTTTCATAAACAGAGTTTACCATATTTGCCATTTTAAATCAATTTTTTAAATGAAGAGGGATATAAATAAACTTATTTTCTTTTAAAATACTGAATTATGTTATAAACTTCTGTGTATATCTGTCATATTGGTTTCCTACTGGAGGTAAGCAACCATACTTTGTTCATCTTTTTTTTTATTTCAAGCCCCTTGCTCAGTGCCTGGTACCCACGAGGTGTTCAGTAAACATGCATGGAACTGAAAGCACACCCCATTTAGAGAGAGCAGGGGAGGGGGAAGCAAAAGACCTGGTGACTGCATCTAACACATTGTCCTTCCCTGGGCAGCCATGGAGAGGATCAGATCTATGGATGCAAGTGAACACTTTTGAATGAAGGAAAGCAAAGCACTGACGGAAGCACAGCCTCAAATAGAGGCAACAATGTCTCCTTTCCTTCATAATGCCTCCTGGCACTACTTCATCCCTTAGTGGTCTCCCACTATTCTCAACAGTGCTTATTGTCTATATCTCACAATTTGGCATCTGCTTGTTTTAGGCAGGTGAGTCTTGCTTCCACTGTTAGACTGCTCCTAAAGAGCAGGAATCAGGGCTGAACATCTTAGGAGATCCCTAAGCAACTAGCAGAGGTCTAAGAACATATTAGACACTCAAAAATACTTATTAATTGATTTATTGAATGACTCTGCTATTTGTGGTTTAATAGGCCAAGTATTTGTATAGGTCAGGTAACATTTGATCCAATTGTTACTGCCCTCAAAAAAAAAGAGAGCAAAATGTTCAAGGAAACTCTTGCTTGTGGAAAAGTCAAATTCTTCCACTGCCACATTAATCTGCCCAGAGCTTACTTCTCCAGATTGACAATGCCTTACCTTTGTCCTGTAGTTGGGAAATAAGACTAACTTGTGTGATTAGAATGGTATAACAGGAAAAGTTGTGGATCTAGACATAGATGGTTCAAATTCTGATCTGACTCTGCCAACAACTTGCTATATGATCCTGGGCAAGACCCTTCCCCTCAGTCTTACTGTCTATTAAATGAGGGAGGTTGACTAGAATGTCTCTAAGGGCTCTTTATGATCTAAGTTCCATTGTTCAATTAAGGTAAGCGTGTTTAGCATGAGGAACATGAATGGAGAAATTGAACAGAGACTGTCCTTAAGGTTTTTGTGCTCTTGTTTATTTATTCATCCAAAAGATTTTTTTGACTGTCTACTATACACAAAACACTGGTCTGGAGGCTGGGAATATAACATTGAACAAAACAAAGTCTTTATTCTCAAACAACTTATATTCTAATGAGGAAATATAGACTATAATCAAATAAACAAGCAAAATTATAGTATGTCAGTGAGTGCAATGGAAAACAATGAAGCAGAGTAAGAAGGAAAGGGAGTGCTAGGGTGTAGCATTGCTATTTTACATAGGGTAGCAAAGAAAGGCCTCTTTTATAAAGAGATTTGATTAGAGACATGAAGGAAGTGAGAGAAACAGCCCTGTAGATATCTGGGGAAAGATACTTCCAGGAAGAGGGAACAGAAAGTACAGAAGTCCTGAAATAATATACTAGAGGTGTTTGAAGAACAGCAAGGAGGTTAATGTGGCTGGAGCAGAGAAAGCAAGGGGAGAGTAATAAGAAATGAAGTCAGAGAGATAACAGGCAGGATGAAGAGCATGAAAAGGCCTTGTAAGCCATAGTTAAGATTTAGATTTTAATCTGAGTGAGACTGGGGACCACTGCAAGGTTTTAATCACAGGAAGTGACATGATCTGACTTATACCTTAAAAGGAAGACTATAGCTTCTATCTTGAGTATAGAGTATCAGGACAGTAGTAAGAGTTGAAGCAGGAAAACCAATTATAAGGCTTTGTTACAGATGATGATTGCTTATCGAGAGAAAACAAACATCTACATGTGAAACAATTGGAGAATCAAATAAGAATAATAAAGTGACTACACATGGACTATAGAGTTTGAGTACCATGATTAGTGGGCAGTGGCAGGACCAAGTATGTGGATGGAATTATTAATATCATAGAAGAGGAAAAGCTCGATCTGAACCTTAAAAAATAAAAAGGTAGGATCTATCAAATGAGAATAAGAATGAAACATGTAACCAAAATGTTTGTACCCCCATAATATCCTGAAATAAATAAATAAATAAGAGAATCCAAGCCTTATCAACTCCACAGGTTCACGTGAAACTCAACTGAGAGCCTGGATTGAAAAGCACTATGTAAAACACAATGTAACAGACAGAGGTAAGGAAATATTAGCCTTGATCCTTTACCTACCTATCCCCTATTCCTCATGAGCAACTAGAGGAAAGGGACTGAGAACAGTGCAATTTCAGATAGCCTGGAATGCTAAAATCGTATTAAATAATTAACCATCAACTCAAAGACCTTCATATGTGGTAGCCAATGTGAGTTGCCCTATTCCCATGGAGAGGGTAGCCCTGAATGGTTAACTGAAGTCTAGAAGTTCTACAGCATTTGAGTCTGCAAGCCAAGGCTTTAAAATTGGGAAATATTATCAATATTTGAGCTCAGTCTAATTGGTATGGCCCAATGTTCAATAACCAGCACCAAGGAAGTTGCTCTAACCCCCAAGCCTGAGTCTTCTTCTTTCCCACTATGTGAAATCACTGAGAGAAAAATGCCAATGCCACAGGCTACAACCCTCTCCCTTTAATTTTTCCTCATCCTTGTGACACCCACCTATTTTGAGGAAACTCTCTCAAATTCTTCAATGGAATATAAGTAGAGGTGAGTAGTTTCCCAATGCTGTTGCCAGGCAAGCAAAGTCACAAAGGATCTGAGACACCAGACACTCAGATACCATCTAGCCCATTGATTGATCCTGATAAGCAGAGGGATGACCAATAGCCTTGCTTGTTTTTCTCCCCTCATGTCTACTTCAATAGGCCTTAATAGTGCTCTCCAAACCACTTGTGGGCCACCTATCCAACCAAGTACCATCTACCCAACCAAGTGTCTTCATTCGTAGATAAGAGTATTGGGACCCAGAGAGGGAGGAAATTGTCTAGTAACAAACTGAATTCATGGTCTAAACCCAGGTCTCATAATTCTCTTCCCTATGCCCTTTCTGCTATGATCAAGTTGACTTGTTTCATCTAGGTTTGTACATTCACTTTTCTCAGATATTCATCATTTTCACCGATGGGTTCTATATGTGCCCACAGCTCAAAGACATCATTTGGACTCTCCCATCACTTTTTAGCCTTGGATACTTTTTGAGGACTGTTTCCATGCTGGGAGGCCTGGTCTGAAACAGCCAAGTTACTTTACCTATCTTTGCTAGATGAATCACCATTTCGCCAGATTCAAAACCCTAAAGTTTTTTCTGCCTCTGCCTTATCCTTTATCCCCTCAATGTTTCGTGCTATCATCATGTCATTCTGGTTCTCAAACCCTATCTAAAATTACAACTCTTACACATATAACCTATCCCTCAACTCTGTTTTATTTTTCTCCTTAGCATTTAAAACCATCTAGCATACTACATGTTTTACTTATTATATTTATATTGTTTGTCTATCCCTCCCTCCAGCTACAATGTAAGCTCTATGATGTTAGGGATTACTGTTGTTAACTGCTTTATCCCTAGTAGCTAAACAGTGTCTTGCATATATTAGTCAACCAATACACATTTATTGAATTAATTGAGTGGTAGCATTGAAAGTATTGAGAACCAATGTTCCCATTTTGTTGCTTTGCCATTCTCAACAAGCAGCTTCCAATTCATGATCCAAGATAGCTTCCCTGGATTCTACCATCACATCCAGGTGTCAGTTAGTAAGAAGAAGAAAAGGGGTGCACAGATATCAACACAGGGACACAAAAAACATGAAAAATCAAGGAAATATGACACCAGCAAAGGAACACAATAATTCTCCAGTAACTGACTCCCCCCCAAAAGGAAATATACAAATTTTCTGAAAAGGAATTCAAAATAATGATCTTAAGAAATCTCAACAAGATACAATGGAATACAGATAGACAATTTAATGAAATCAGGAAAACAATTCATGAAATGAATAATAAAGTTAACAAAGAGATAAATATTAATATTACTTAAAAACAGAAATCTTGGAGCTGAAGAATTCAATGAATGAAATAAAAAATACAATAGAGAGCTTCAAGAGCAGTCTATATCAAGCAGAAAAAAGAATCTCTGAACTTGAAGATAGGTCTTTTGAAATTACCCAGTCAGAGGAGAAAAAAAAAAAGAAAAAAGCATGAAAAATAGTGAAGAAAGGCTATAGAATTTATGGGACACCATTAAGCAAAGAATCACTGGTATTATGTGAGTTCCAAAAGAAAAAGAGATAAAAAATGACAGAAAGTTTATTTAATATTAATAAAATAATTATTGAAAATTTCCCAAGTCTTGGAAGAAATATGGCCATCCAGATCCATGAAACTCAAAGATTTCCAAACATATTCAACCTGAAGAAGTCCTCTCTGAGGCACATTATAATTAAACTGTGAAAAGTCAGAGACAAAGAGAATTTTTAAAGCAACAAGAGAAAAGCATCAAGTCACATATAAGTGAATCCTCATTAGACTGTCAGTGGATTTTTTTTTATTATTTCAGCTCATCATGGTATCAGTGGATTTTTAAGCAGAAACCTTGAAGGCCAGGAGAGAAAAAAATGATATATTTAAAGTAATGAAAAAGAGATTTCAGGCAAGGTGGCTAACTAGAGACACCACTTACTGGACCGTCCCAGAGGGAAGGAAGGGATTAAGATAAAGGAGAGAGGAGAAAGGACACAGCTCAATTGTAGGTCAGAGGAAGAAGTACTGGAGCCTGTCAAAGACTTCATGGAGGAAAATTGTGGAACAGAGAAGGAAAAGGAAAAAGGAAAAAAAAGATATCGGTGAGGATCAAACTCAGAGAGGCTCAGAGCCTGGTGAAGAGGTAAGGGGGGGATCCCTTTCTCCTTCCCACACTCCTTTGGTGATCAGTGGACTACCAAGTTACTTGGAAGTTTTTCCACCCCAACAAGCCCAAGCACTGTGGCAGCCACAGAATCATGGGGAGAACTCATGTGATCCCAGAGCTTGGACATTCTGTGCAAGCTTCCCCTCCAAGGAGAGTGACCCTAGGGACCAGAGAGCTGGCTGTCTTCCATTAAGGCTCTTATCCTCCCCTATGCCTACCCCACTCACCATAACTGGGAGAGCAGTTTGAGCTGAGAATTTGGTGAGTGGCCACCCCTTTCCAGCTGGCACATCCTCCAGTCTGAGGTTTCCACAGAGACTGGGGCCCACACCTTTCCCCTTGAGCACCTGCAGTAGACGTGGGGTACCTGATGCGGGAGCTCCCTGCCCCTGGAATTTCCTGGAGATGCATGCCAGTGGATCAGACACATAGGCCAGATCCCATGCCCCCAGAAATCAAGCGGGTTGCTAAAGGACACAGGGGGGAAATGTGGGAGCTGGGCTCAGGAGGCAATGAAATCCACATAGGAGGAACTGGCAAGAGAATGCAGTGGGGGTCCAAAATGTGGTGATCTGGGGGATTACTCATTCCCCCACCAGGAAAATCACATTGTGGGACTAGGGTGGATCCTCCAGAGAGGAAGATCACAGCCTGCGGCACCATAGCAACTGAGTGTGGAGCATTTAGGCACCCATTTGCAACTGGAAACTGGGAGGCAGAGGTAACACAAGAGGGGCAGAGCTCACTCCCAAAAGCAAGTTTGGGGGAATTGCAGCCCCTTCCCCATGAGCAGCCTTCCTGGTTTGGAGAGCTTGCCTTGACCTTTCTCCTAGCAACTTTCCCTATTGCCCAGGAAAATGACCTTGGAGTCACACCAAGACTGAAAGCTGCACTGTCAGACTAAGGTGGTTTCCCCAGCAGGAAAGATCCCAGCCTGTGGAACCATAGCAACCGAGTGTGGCACATTGAGGCACCCATTTGCAACCACACACTGGAGGGCAGAGGTAACACAACAGGGGCAGAGCTCACTCAGTCAGGGAATTACAACCCCTTCCTCATGAGCATTCATCTGGGCTTTGAGAGCCTGCCTTGACCCTCCTCTGACCAGCTCTCCCTAGCAGCCGGGAAAATGAACTTTGAGCCCTGCCAAGGCTTTGCAAAGCCTTCCAGGCTCACCTAACTAAACATGCCCAGCCTCATTCCTCTACCCATCTGTGCTGTGCTGGAGAACAAACAACCCCCAGGGAGCTAAAGGGCCTCTCCCAAAGCCTGGGCATTCAAGTGCTACTCCTGAGGGACTAGAGCTTATTATAGGCACAAAAAAACATCTCTGCAGTTGGCTCTTTCCTATAAGTATCAACCACAGACAGGGAGAACAACTCTATGGCTCATTACAGCATCTACCAATTCAATCAAACAGGGCATGGCTGACTCTTACTCAGCCACCATCTTGGAGATTAAGCTGGGGGTCCCAATACAATTCAAAATGCTGGGAAGAGGTAAAGACAGCAGGATATAAGCAACCAGAGGGGACACTGATTTTTAGGAGAGAAACAAAAGCTACAAACAGCTTGATCTTTGAGGGGTCTCCATCTTCCACTGTAAACATCTGGACTGATTGGTGAGCTGCTCAGAGTCAGGACAGAGATATTCCACCAGAGAGCAGGTGCAGCAGAGATCTGGTGCCTGCCAATCTCAGGTTTCAGCAACCAATGTCATCCTGATCACTCTAGCATACAGCACGAGGTCTGCTGAGGACCCAGCCTTCCAGCAGTAGCCTTTACATCACCACTGCCCGGGCAGGGAGATAAGAGAGGCTCCCCCAAGTC
Organism: Hapalemur alaotrensis; assembly: GCA_963574485.1. NCBI lineage: Eukaryota > Metazoa > Chordata > Mammalia > Primates > Lemuridae > Hapalemur > Hapalemur alaotrensis. The sequence goes on along the minus strand of CAUYQI010078692.1, from coordinate 2,398 downwards.
ATACCTTGTGACTGGGGGCTAAGCACACTTCCTCACCAGCATAGGAACTGAACAGAGAAGAAGCCTGAGACACCACAGGCACCACTTGGGAAGCCTGGGGTGACTGCCTCACTGGGTCCTAGGTTTGAGAAAATATTGGCCAATCAGCAGCTCTGGCCTGCCTATGTGGACCCTAGGCCACTGAGACAAAAGTCTGCCTGTGCGAGTGGGCATCAGCAGTCCCCACACTAGTGGAAAACCACCTTATATGGGTGACTCTGCTACTGAAATCCCCAGAACCATCTCTGAAGGTCTTCTGTACCCAAGTCTGAGGCTCTGCCCCTGTAGCTCCAGGGACCCTGCTGGGCCTGAAACTCCACTCCTGAGACTCCAGAGTTGTGCCTGGACCCCATGACCCTGCCACCACTGAGTAGCCATGCCTACTGCCAGGCCAGAAGAACCTCGCTAAGGTCGAACACTTAACTCAGGACCCTCCAGCCCTAAGAAGCCATCACTTGGTTCAAGAGAGTCCCCAGCAAAGGAGAACAGGAGCCCTGCAATCCTATTAACACAGAATCAAGAGAAGAGGAGCCATATGAGAAGGAACCAGCAAAATAACCCTGGAAGCATGAAAAAAAAATAGTTTGACACCCACAAGGGAACACAATGGACATACAGTAGTGAACTCCACCCACAAGGAATTTGATGAAAAGACAGAAATATAATTCAGAATATGGATGGCAAGTAAGATGAATGGAAGAGAAACTTGAAAGCCAACAAAAAGAAGCTAAAAATAATTTCAGGAAATCAATTAAAAAATGAAAAAGTCACTAGAAAACTAGACATTAAAAAGGATATAATAGAATTTAAAGAAATGAAAGAGTCATTTAGGGAAATAAAAAACACAGCAGAATAACAGGCTTTAACAACAGGCTTAACCAAGGAGAAGAAATAACCTCAGAACCTGAAGACAAGGATCTCAAGAAAACCAAGTCATTCAAAGAGGCAGAAGAGTTCAAAAATTATACAGTGAAGAGTATAAAAAGTCCAGGCAATCACTGAGAGAGCTTTGGGAATATGTGAAGCAAGCTAACATTCAAATTAAGGATATCCCTAAGGAAGAAGAAGAAAGAGCTAAAAGCATGGAAGACCTATTTGAGGAAATTAGGAAAACTTCCCAGGTATTGACAGAAATTTAGAAATACAGATACAAGATGGACATTGAACACCAGAAGGATTCATAGCAAATAGGTAATCTCCAAAACATATAGTAATAAGCCTGGCCAAAGTCAAAATAAAGGAGAAAATTCAGCAAGCAGCAAGATGAAACCATCAAATAACTACAAAAAGAAACCCATTAGGCTAACTGCAGACTTCACTGCAGAAACCTTACAAGCCAGAAGGGATTGCAGCCCATCTTCAATTGACTTAAACTGAACAACTGTCAGCCTAGAATTTTATGTCCTGAAAAATTAAGTTTCACAAACAGTGAAGAAATTAAGTCTTTTCCAGACAAGCAAACACTGAGGGAATTTGCCATGACCACACTTGCCCTGCACAAAATAAATCAGCACAAAAGATACCCACCAGTATAAAATCACCTAAAAAAATCCAACCTCACAACTCTTATAAAACAATAGAACAAGAGGTAAAACAAAGCAATAAGAGACTACCCAACAGGATGAACAGACCAACATCCCACACATCAATGCTGTCAGTCAATGTGAATGAACTGAATGCTCCCCTCAAAAGACATAGGCTGACTGAATGGATGAAAAAGTACAGCCCAAGTATCTGCTATCTCCAGAAAACACATCTGAACCACAAGGATGCACACAGACACAACGTGAAAGGATGGAAAAAAATATTCCATGAAAATGGAAATCAAAAGAGAGCAGGTGTAGCAATTCTCATATCAGATAAAATTGACCATAAGCCAACAAAGATAAAGAAAACAAAGGGAGCCATTATATAATGTTAAAGGGAGAAATTCAACAACAGCATATAATAATCCTAAATATATATGCATCCAAAAAATGAGCTCCCAGATACATAAAGCAAATTTTACTAGAGCTACACAAAGAAATAAATAGAATCATTATAAATGCTGGGAACCTCAGTATCCCACTCTCACAGCTCGACAAATCATGAAAGCAAAAAATAAATAAAGAAACAATGGAAACCAGTTATCTGGTGAGTACATGTGTGTTGCACACCCTCTGGGAAATGGTCATGCTTGATGGTGCAGACCCGGGGAGGTGGGGGGGGGGGAAGGGGATGGAGGTATGACTACATGATGAGTGCCAGGTGTACTGTCTGGAGAATGAGAATGGACGCGCTAGGGACTCTGACTCGGGGGGATGGGCGGGACATGGACAATGTATATGACCTGAACTTATGTACCCCCATGATGAGCTGA
>CAUYQI010078689.1:0-14201 GCA_963574485.1 Hapalemur alaotrensis | reverse complement strand
AAAAATTTGGGGGGATGGACATGCTTGAAGCTCTGACCTGGGTGGGGCAAAGGCAATATATGTAATCTAAACATTTGTGACCCCATAATATGCTGAAATAAAAAAAATTATAGGGCTGGGCACGGTGGCTCACGCCTGTAATCCTAGCACTCTGGGAGGCTGAGGAGGGAGGATCGCTTGATGTCAGGAGTTCGAGATCAGTCTTAGCAATAGTGAGACCCCGTCTCTACTGAAAAATAGAAATTATCTGGCCAACTAAAAATATATATAGAAAAAAATTAGCCAGGCATGGTGGCGCATGCCTGTAGTCCCAGCTACTTGGGAGGCTGAGGCAGTAGGATCGCTTAAGCCCAGGAGTCTGAGGTTGCTGTGAGCTAGGCTGACGCCACAGCACTCACTCTAGCCCGGGCAATAGAGCGAGACTCTGTCTCAAAATAAATAAATAAATAAATAAATAAAAAATTATAATTTATAGTGATATATGGTGATCTGAGACTTAGACTCTTAACTATAAATATTAATAGCAACATAAAAAAGAGAGTTGGTTATTTTAAATCAACCATCTACCAGCTAAAGCTTGCTCTGATTCTATTTAATTTGTACACACTTTAATTTTAATTTACACACATATGTGCATAAGCTCTCAATCTTGCACCTACCTCATTCTGAGTTCTTGCCATATATCACTTTGTATAGGCCTTTCCGTATTTTTTTTCAGTGCTCACACTTCTCATTCCCATGTTAACATACCCCAATCTGCCAAATCATTTTCCATAAACAGGCGTGTATGCAACACCCCTTTGCCTTGCAGGGTCCTGCATGCGAAGGCTTACCTTGGGTAGCCCAATAGACTCCATCGCTCTCAACCACTGGACAGTATTATCCGTGTGTCGGAAATGAAGGCCGGACTTCTAACGTGAGGATGGGAGGGAGAAAAAGGAAAGAAGGAACCACACAAAAAGTGAGTCATTTGTAACAAATTTCTCCATTAGCAGAATGCTTTTCAATTGTGCTTCTAGAACAGAGTTATTAATGCTCACACAAAGCAAATATAAAGACACAATAAAGGAGATTGAACTGTATCTTGGCAACTTCCCAACCATCTGTGATGGACCATGACAGTTTCCATAATTCACACATTTGAGGTAAATTCTGAACTAGAATCTCAAAAACCATTTAATGTCTAACACGCCTAAGGATGTTTCATGAGACACGTGTATGTGTGCATGTGCACACGGTGTCAAGGTTTTGGCAACTATGGCCGAGAAGCCTAACAACTTCAGAAGAAACAATTTTTAGAAGACTAAATGCTTTTATTTTCTTATGATGTAATATTTCTGTAGAAAAACTTGGAAAATGTAGCAAAATACAAAGATGAAAACAGAAACCACCCCATAATTCAGAACTAATTTGAACATATACTCTTCTTACAATTTAACCCTAATTTTGGCCTTGTATAAAAAGTAAATCTTCAGCAGAAATGTTTTAGGAGATCTTTTCCTACTCGTATAATAAAAATAGTCTACATCTTCCATTTCTTCCTTATATTCCTAACTAGATAGCCGTTTCTTCCACAGCCTGTAAGTATAGCATTCTTGCATGTATCTCATGAAGATGTATCAGGTAATGAACCATAAAGAGCTTTAAAGTGATGTTTTATTTTTTATTAATTAAATGCATAGCACAATGTTATTTTTCATTTTTAGTAAACGTACAAAAAAGTAACTATAGAAAAGTTCATCATATAACATCCAATGGTTGATAAGAATTCAGGAAGTCTGGCTTCTCTGTGGGGCCACCTTCTGTGACCTTCTACAATCTAATAGTTTATTACATAAAAGGTATTTTCATGGCTGTTAAAAATTATAAAGTATAAGCAAATCAACATTTGACAAACGTTTATGCCTTTTTAATGGTGGCCACTATTTGTGACTGGACTGTGTTTCAAGTACTTTATGTAAGTTACCTATAATTTTCAAAATACTCTGCAAGGTAATTATCATTCCCAGTTTTTAAGGTTGAGGAAAACTAGGCCAAAAAGATGAAGTGATTTGTCTGAAGTCAAACAGCTGTTAAGTGGCTGAGCTGAGATTCAAGACTAGGTCTCCCTGGATCTGAAAACCTTCTCTACGCTAATGCTCCCCCAGCAAAGAACACAGGACCTAACAACCTTTGACTATTTTGGGGAAAGAAAAAATGAGCTTGAGGAAGCTAGAGGAAGGGAGAGTGGAAAGAAAGGGAGGAAAAGGAATAAAGAGAGAAAGAATGAGAGCACAAAGAGTTAACATCGGACCATAGTGCTTGAGTGTTTGTAACTCAGGATACATTTCTTTTGCTTGACACAAACAAATCTCAGACAATGCCACTCTGCCATGGAGGAAGAGGACAGAAACAACTTGCAATTAAGCCTAAACCAAGACAAAGATGAGGACTCTCTGCACCACAAAATAAATAAATATCCTCCTCTTCCAACTAATATGACCTACTCTAGTTTCTTTACTGGTGACAATCTAGTTCCCATTCAATCTTCCCACTTCCTAAAGATTATCAAGACACCAAATTGATCCTGCTTCCTGGCAACACCCAAAAGAAACCTGGTCGTTGCTTCCCTAAATCCTTATTAATAGAATCACCCAGAACAGGTCAGTATCTACACTAAGCCCCTTGCTTCTCCCTGTGGCTCCATGCGTTTGCCTTTTTTATTACCCCAACAAGTTAAATAAACCTAATTTTGTTTGGCCACAGGTGGATTTCTGGGGTCTTTGGCTAGTGGGCTTCAACAAATCCCAAATTATATAACAAAGACACACACCCATCTATTTACTGGTCGTGTTAGCGAAGTATAATAATCTCAATACAGTCACAGATTTCTCTGAACCGTGGTTCCTCAGCCATAAAATGCTCCTTTGAGTTGCTGAATTAAATTGAGAATAAACAGAAAGTATCTAGTTGCAAAGTACACCTAAGAATGCAGTAAGCATTAACTGTTATAATTATTTCACTGCAAGAATGAGTATGAAACTTTTACCATTTTCACTGTCAGAAAAAGTTTACCACTTCATATTAAGAGGCATTAAAGAAAAAAGTGGTTAACTTGGTCATATTTACACAATAAATGACAGATTTCAAATCCTTCATCCATTTGAAACACCTGAGAAACGCTGACTTTAGCCCCCTATGGTTCATGTTTGCTTATTTAAGAAGTACACTTTGGGGAGTGAATTGCAGCAATAACATCTTCAGTCTACTGAATTTGCTTCAATTAGAATGAAAATGGTCTTCAAAACAGACAGAAAATATTCTCAGTCCATTATCGTTATTTTTATCGAGTTTTTTTTCACTAGTCCAATATATTAATACTATACCAGGTGAATGTCTACAATCAGATTTAGCCCAAGGGTTGCTTTGGTCCATCTACCTAATTTCTTTCAGGTATAGAACCAGAAAGTATATGCTAATTTTCCACTGCTGAGCTACTGTAACACCAGCAAACAGGTTCACCTAGTTTAAATTTCAGAGATGAGGAATTTTCTTCTTTGGATGCTAACTTCCTCCATATCAGAAGCAGAACATTTCAAACTATGAGGGAGCGTAGAAATCAATAATTATCCTAATTTGCTTATTTTACAGATGAGGAAACTAAGGGCACACGTATGTAAGGCACTTGAGTACCTAACTTGTTAGGCTCAGGGTTAAGATTCCCTTGTAGATCCCCTGAATCCAAGTCCAGATATTATGTTCACCTCACTGTTCAGGTGCCTCGGGACAACCGCCAGGTCTGCACTCACTGGGTGCTCACATCTGTCAGGCACTGTGCCAAGTGCCTTGCATGGGCGGTCACATTTGCTCCTCACAACCTCTCTACAAAGGCAGGTATTGTTATTAGGTTGAGTATCCATTATCTGAAATGCTTGGGATCAGAAGTGTTTTGGATTTTTTTCCAATTTTGCAGTATCTGCATTATACTTACCAGTTGAGCAGCCCTAATCATGTCAGCACTCAAACAGTTTCAGATTTTGCAGCACTGTGGAGTCTTAGATTAGGGATACTCAATGTGTATTCCCACTTTACAGGTGGGGAAACAGGCTCAGAGAAGCTACATTAGCGGTGAAGCCAGACTCTAAAGGATTTTGATCCTACAGCTCACTCTGCTAACCACTATGCATGTGCCTTTCCTATCTGAGTAACACCTCAATATTCAACAGCATTTCTTATAAGCCCGTGATTATCAAGGTGCTGTCCCGGACGCCATTCTTTATCTTTGAGCCTAGTCAGGCTGCGTTCTCTCCAAGGAATGCCTGTCCTTCCTCCTCTTCTCTCTCACCCAGCCCAGTCTGCTTGGGAGCACTCTCTAATCTCTCAAGCTCGTGCCATGGAAGCTTCCCGGCCCTTAACCATCCCGCAGTCCCTTTAGAATGGACAGGATGGCTTCCTCCCCCTCAGTCATCCCCCACTGTCCACCCAGCTGTCTTCTCCTCACGGCCATCCGTCCACTTCCAGCTCCCTTCCAGGATCCACCCTTTGTTTTCCCGCTTGAAGCCATTCACTTCTTGCCTGTGCAGGCCACTGCCACCTGTCACCTGGACTGAATTACCCCTCACCGGACTGTCTCCACCCTCATCCTCCCTCCTATTTATTCCCCACATAGCAGCCACTGATCTTCCTAAAGAACAAACTACCACGTCGCATCATGATGTCTCTGTTTACAGCTTCAATGGCTGCCGCCTGCACTTGGCATGAAATCACAGGTCGTCCTTGGAGCCTATATGGCCACATGGCATCCTCTCTGCTTCCCTCCTGGCCTCGTCCCCCACCACTGTCCCTCTCTGCAGCCTTTCAGCCACTCTGTTGTGGATAAGTTATATTTTTGGACTATTCTGCCCATTGCCCAGCTCTGACTTGCACAAAGATAACTTTCTTCCCAATCTTCCAGCTTCAGTGCAAACCTCTCCTCAGAGAAGCCCATCTCCTGCCTGTTGCTATCTGTCTATAATGCCAGCTTCCATTTCCTTCAGATGCTCATCACTATTCACAGCTGTAGGTTTACTTACAGTCTGTCTCTCCATGTAAGTGCCATGAAACTAGGCCTGTGTCTGCCCTGCTCACTACCCTGCCGTTAGTGCCCAGAACTGTGCCTGGCATGCAGGGTGTTGGTAAGTGTTGCATGGGTGAATCAATTCTACTCTATGTATTTCCATCGTGGCACAACTTTTTATTTCCCTACTTTATTATAATGTATTACATTAGTGTTTATCTGTTTATTAGAGCAACAGTTCCTAAACCTTAGTAATATACAAGAAAAGAACCACCTGTAGGTAATTTATTAAGAATATAGCTTGCTGAGTCTCAGGTCAAGATAGTCTACCTGACTCAGCGGTCTGGGGTGGACCCAGGAGTCCACTTTTTACACACCCCCATCAGGTGGTTCTGCAGGAGGTTTGAGCATCATACTTAGAAGAAGTGGATCACACTCCAAGCACACTGAATAAATACCAAATAAAGCATAAAAGAAAGGAATGGGGTACTTGGGCTTACAGGGTACTACTGTCATTCATTCCTTCACCCAACAGCCATTTCCCCAACCACCCACTCTATGGACAAGACCCTGAGCCACTCAGTGGGGACAGGGCAGAGCAGGCATACACGGTTCCTGCCTTCTTTACAATGCACTATGGCATGTCCAAGACAGTGTCAGGTGCCATGGCACACATGGCATGGGCACGTAACTCAGGCCTTGGAAGGTTTAACTCTAACACTTAGGACATTTTTCTAACCCTAAGTTAATGAGGGACCAAGGTTGTACATAAGCTGCTGGATAAAGATAATGGGGCGGCATGAAAGCTCCTGTCTGCCTAACTGATGATTGTCAGAGCTGTTGGTGCCAACACTGAGTCCTTCAGGGATCAGGGACACAGCCGTGCCCTGGGGACCCTGTGCCTAACAGGCGGGTCGTATTTCATGGCTGCGGTCTAGGCAGACCCTGCAGCGAGAGCCCAAGTTCACGGAATTCATGGTTTCCAGATGGCACATCAGGGGCTGGGCCCGGGTGAGTGAGTGTTCCCTTTTGCTTCAGCATCTCTGCCTCGGCCCCATGATTTAGTGCTCCTTAGAAAGGATCACGTGATGGGCTTTAGTTCCGACGAGCAGAACAGGAAGTCGAGTAGCCTGTTCACTAATATTTGTCTCCTTTCATTTTTGTATAGAAATGAGAAGGCCCTAAAATAAAATTTTATGATTACTTGGCAAATCACTAAAACTTTCCATCGAGAACACTAGGCACTTTCAGGGATTTAAGAAAAAAAAGAAAAACCTCTCTCTCCAGTGGCTCCAGAGGGGTTGTTTCCAATTTTTCTTTTGGCTCAGCAGCATGGGGGAGGGGGAGCCCCCCCAGGGCCAGCAGCACCTCCCTCCCACTGCCCCTTCGCCAGCATCACTGCTGCGCCACCCAGCCCTCCTGGGGCCTGACAGTGCAGCAAAACAGAACACTTCCCTCTCTCGTCATGTTTCCTTCAGGGATGTCATCACCTGCCTAGGCCCTGTGGGTATTTTATTTCATAACAAGAGACTGAAAATATTATTTCCCCTGTGCCCATCCCAAAGACAAGCTGCTGCTCCTTTAAACAGTAGGATTTCTGATGCCAGGAGGAGAAGGTACCTGCTAAAGCTGCCAGGAGGCAACTGCCTTAAGGGCCCAGAGCTGATCTGGAAAGAGACACCTATATTCAAGGCACATGATGTGCCAGGAAGAAACAAGAGCTAACCCACACTCGGCTCTGAAGCTTTCCTTCCAGGAAGTGCCTACCTTTCCAGCCAGACTCTCACAGTCCACAAAGCCAAAAGAAATTACCCACGATCTCCTTTCAGGGCAGCCTGGATCTAGCCCAATTACACTTTAACCCTACCATCAAATCTACATGGATGTTAGTACTAACAGATCTAGATCTTAATAATAACCATAATACAAGCAATGGAAAAAAGATAAGCCATAGTCTAAAATGTGGGCAAATGCTTATTTTGTGGAGGAGGGATATAGATGGTTTTTTTTCTGTGCTTGTCTGAATTTCTAAAAATATTTCTCAAAAAGTTTTATAAAACTTTAATTTTGGCTAAGTCATTGTTTTATGAAAGTCTTTTGAAAGGCTATAATGAGCTGGGTCTCTGGGGTGAAACACATGACTTCAGGAACTCAAATTTACTTTAACAAATGCAAACACTTTTATTTATAACATTATTCAAGGCAAAAACTTTTGCTCAGTTACCTTTCTGATTAGGCTAGGAAAACAGACTCATAAGAGATCTGTCAAGTGATCTTGTCTACAGTTAGCCTTAATGATTACTCAATCATTTGATATAAATTCAATACACATACTTTTAAACTATATTTTGTTTAAAGGACTGAAAGGTAGTGTGAATCATGCAATAAATGGGAAATCATTCCATTTTCAACTATCCTCAATTATTGTCCCTGCAATTGCATGGTAACTTTATTTGCAAGAGAATACTTTTAAGGATACTTGAAAAGCTACAGATAGAAAATACTGATATCAAGAACCAAATGTATTAAGAAAACAACGAATCAAGTTTCCAAGAAGCTTCAGAAACCTTGACCCATAGTAGATAAGAGGTCACATGTTCCAGAATACAACACCAGACATTTTTAAATTCCCTTTTGAAGATACCTCTCCAATGGAGAAGCCTCTTAGGTTGGTGTTTACTTTTCCCTCTGGCTTTTTAATGGAACTCTTCAAATGTAAAAAAGTAGACAGACTAATATAATGAACTCCCACGTACCCAGCATCCAACCTCAATGATTATGTACTCGTGGCCAGCTTTGTATCATTCATCTACCCTCCCTCCAATTATTCTGAAGCAAATCCTAGATGTATCATTTTATCTGTATATATAATACTTTGATACATATCTCTAACAGATCAATATTTTTATTACTCTAAGATTGGTGTTTATTTTGACTTTGTTTTCTTCCCCATGCTTCTTCCAAATTTAAGTAACAGTGCTTTTGCTGTCGCCGCTGTTTCTGAAAGGGCTATGACACCCTCCTGTATTTTCTGGTCCTTCCAAATTAGCCATGAAACAATTCTTAAAACTGGTTGTATACAAAAAGGTTAGTTTTATTTTGTTTTAAACACCACATGGAAAAGTATTCTTAGCTGATCAACTTTACTACTAGTTTTATCACATTAGCCCTAATTCTTAGGGCCACAAGTTCAAGTCCCAGCTGGGTACGCTACTCACTAATGAGAATATGGGGAATAATAAGCCATGTTGGTGGTAAAAAAGAAGGGGTAGTATGCCCCCACTTTTACCCTTACTGGCACTAATAAAGTCACAAACAACCTCCATTAAGGAATTGGGGGTGGGAGGGTGGGAAACAAACCAGAGGTCTTTCAGCTTCAGCCCCAAAAGAGAAACACTTTTGCTTTTTTAAAACTGCTGCTGCCTCAGGAATGATTATTAACAGGCTCCAAAGACCAAGGACACCCCCTCTCCCACAATATCCTTACAGAAACACTAAGAGTAAAAGAAGGGAGAGGAAATGAAATACCAAACTTTCACTTTTAGCTGGAAGCCAAAACCAATTAGATCTTGGTTACCTTATAACGTGTTTGTTCCACATCATAGATCTTTTTCTCCGATACCATTTTCGGGGCAAAGAACTTGGCTAACTTTGCAAGATAAACTCCATTTCGGAGCCCTTCTTCCAGTTCAGTGGTTGGTGGCAATTCTTCAACTAAGCAGAGTTCCATCCACCTAAAATTAAAAACAAAAAAACCCAAAAACCTTAAAGTGATTCCAGTTGGGTAACTTTCTGTAAATGAAGTCAGGTAGCGTTTCACCGTGTGTGTTGGAGATAAAGGGAGAAAGATCTGAAACATCTTTAGGTGGGAAGAGAAGACTTTCTGAGTGGGACAAGGATTCAGAACATGAGGTTAACAGGGGGAATAAAAGCCTATGGTCAATGAATTCCCTACCATGACAGAGCCTGTCAACTTCACCTTCAACTTCACCTTCATCTGAGTCTCTGCCAATTCTCTTTTGTGCCAAAGAGGGAAAAGGCCAAACCATTTTGTGTGGGTGGAATTAGTCCTGCTGACATTAAAGAAAAAATAATTCCAAATTTACAAGCCTTTAGCAGAGGCAATTCTCATAGGGAGTGTGCCTTGGGAAGTCCAGAGTCCAAAGTACTATGAAATCTGTAGTTTCCTCAGTGTGGGAACGAATACCATGAAAACTAGGAAGGCATGGAAAAGCAGCATAAGAAATTCTGAAAGCAGAGACAGTCATCTTTAAATAATTCTCCTTTTCCCAGTATCAGGAACTTATTATAACACACTTATCTTTTTTTGAAAGATACAGTTTTACTGGGTTTTGAAAAAATATTTTAGACAAAGATCAGATTAAATCTCAGGATATTGTGCCAGTATTGTAGAGAAGAGAGCACCAAGGTCATTACTGGCTCAAGGACACAGGAAAAGGAGACAGGCCAGTTTACATTCCACACTGGTGTGCACAAACTCTGCCAGAGTTATGAGGATAATGCTATTCCTATCCATTCTCGAGTAACTATTACCTACTATAAGATCCGAAAGGCAGGTGTGCAGTTCTCAGTAGGGGAGTCCCCAACACCCTGCCACGCAGCCACTGATCCCCAAGTCAAATTGTTAGTGTGAGCACCACACCTCTATAGACAATCCCCCAGAGGATCATTAACACAAAGCAATTGATCCCAGCAACACTCAGAAGACAGAACACTGTGCTGTAATATGAACAACTGATCCTGATCCAAGCTGTAAATGCAGTCAAATGTCTAAACCACTCGTAGGTCTGGACAACATCTTTTAAAAGCTCAACGAGCCCCTAATAAGTAGTAATTACTGACCACTTATTAGGCACTATAAAAAATGGAATATAGTGGTCCCCCCCTTATCTGAGGTTTCACTTTCCACAGTTTCAGTTACCCGAGGTCAACTGCAGCCTGAAAATATTAAATGGAAAATTTCAAAAATAAATAAACAATTCGTAAGTGTTACATTGCCTGTCATTCTGAGCAGCATGAAGAAATCTTATGCCATCCCACTCCATCCCTTCATCATCACAGGAAGGGTGAGGACAGTATAATAAGACGTTCTGAGTGAGAGAGAGAGGGAGAGAGATATCACAGTCACATAAATTTTATTATGGTACGTTGTTATAATTTTTCTATTTTATTATTGTTAATTTCTTACTGTGTCTAAGTTATAGAAATTAAACTTTATCACAGGTATGTATCTGTAGGAAAAAACATTAATAGTATATGCAGGGTTTGGTATTATCTGCAGTTTCAGGCATCCACAGCGGGGAGTCTCCCCTGTGGACAAGGGGAACTACTGTATATGAGAAAAATATAAACGTAAGTCCTGTCTTCAAGGAGCATTAAATATAACTGAGAAGGCAGTGCAATTTCAAGAAAAATCCAGAGAACCCTAATGGAGAGGGCATTATGTCCAATGCTATGCGGCAGGATTTAATAAGAAAAAGTGTGGGAATAAAAGGGTAAGCGGGTTGTCACTGCAGTAATCAGACAACACACGGAAAAGTGCTGGAGCCTGGACTTGGCCTAGGAGAACAGAGTGCAGTAAGTCCTCGCTTAACATGGTTGATAGGCTCTTGGAAACTCTGACTTTAAAGCAAAACGACTATAACGAAACCAATTTTACCACAGGTTAATTAGTATAAACCAAAGTCCCTACAACATATTACTGGTCACAAAAACATCAAACTTCTAAACACCAAAACACTTCTAATACTAAACAGTGAAATAAATTTAAGCTATACATATATTTTTTAAAAATTAATGAAAACAAGTAAGATAATTATTCACCCACTTACTCCAGTTCAGAGTCACAAGCGGCTGGGGCCTATCCCACGGCAGGGCACACTCGTCCCCACACCCACTCACACCGGGGCCATGCAGACGCGCCAACAAAGCTAACAGGCACAGCTTTGGGACGCGTGAGGGAACCGGAGTACCCGGAGAAAACCCACGCAGACATGGGGAGAACGTGCACCCTCCACACAGACAGTGGCCCCGGCCGGGGAGCCACTTTTGTCGTCGTCAACGTTATGATGGAACGACGCTGAACGAAACATTATTCAAGGACCTGGTGCAGCTGGAAAGGCAGGAAGAGAACTGGAAGCTGGGGAGCAGGATGAACTAAAGGCATGAAAGAAACATGGCTGACTGGTGGAAAGGACCTCCCCAGAGAGGACCGTGGGCCCTTGGTGCTCCTGGGGAGAAGATGGCATCGAAGTCGGGTTTACACAGCAAAGGAGGGCCGTGAACACGAGGAGAAGTGTGCCTATGTGTTGCCACTGGAAGCAGGGAGCTCCTGGCAGCCTCACGGAAGAGGAGTGACATGCTGACAGTGGCAATTAGAGAAAATGAGCCTGGTGTAATGGATGCCTCAGAGACGAAGTTCTCTGCTGGGCCTTTGCCATTCTGAGGTGTTAGGGACCGCATCAGACAGGAAGAAATGGGGAAAAAGGAAACCAAGGGACATTTCAAGACAACAGTAACAGGAATTGGTGACAGCTTAGAAAGGGGGTCAAAGGAAAGAGAAATACTACCAGCCAGGGAGAGGGGCACCAGGACTCTGCCACACGGTGGTGGTGTGATGGTGGCCAAGGCCCCTAACCTCTCCCGGCCCCAGCTTTCTCCTCTGCTAAACGAGGGGCAGAGGTGGAGAGAAGAATCTGGTGATGAAGTCCTTCCCTGTTCTAACACCCCAGGTGGCTGTGATACTGAAAGAGCAAGGAACAGGTAAGATGAGATGATGATGAACTTGACTTTCCATATATTATGCACTAGATAATGGCAGGTATTTGATTTAAATGAGCTTTGCTCCCCACCCCCCAAAAAAAACTCAAATAAAACCAAAAAACCTGAAGTAAGAGTAGCATGGATTTGCTAAATGCTAAATTAAAAAAAAAATGTAAGAAATCAATAGTAATGTTACCCTTAAAAAGAGTCTGGCCAAGTAAAGAGCCACTGTACTAGACCAAGTTTCTAAGCTAAATAAACTAATTAGAGCATTAAGCTGTTTCACATGAAAACACAATCTGTTTTCAAGTAATTATCGTGAAAAAATTTAAGAAATCATTTTTCTCACAACAATATATAAATGCTTTATAATAACCTGATAATTGGGGTGTATGTGTGAGGGGTGTAAATGGACAACTAGTAACAAGAGTTGGGGGAGGTAAGTTGACAACTTTCAGCAAGAGCCAGGAGGCTAGAATAAAAACTCTCAAGTATGATTCTTTACACTTGGCCTTGTTTTAAAAATAAGAGTTAATCACAATTATTTCTGTCTGCATTAGAACATGTGCAGTTGGCTTAAAACACTGATGATACCAGAAACCTAGGTTAGCTACAGGCTATTTAAAATATAGTCGTGGCTAATTCTCACAACATTAAGAAGGCAAAGGCCACCTCTTCCTTTTTCTCTGTAATCCTTCTGTGCCTGGCATCCTGTTTACATGTGGTAGGTCCTCAACATGTGGCTACTAAATGAAAGATTCTGACTGCTGAAGAAAAAATTTCCCAAGCATCACAGTTACATCATAAAATCTTTTAAGACACTGCCAAAGACTTACAAAATGTTACATTTTTGCAACATGAGGCATCAATGAGGATATCTCCTTTCTGCTGCCTTGAAAGTCAAATGATGATGCTACTTTTACCCATGATAACTAGTACTTATTACGCACTATTTTATGCTAGAACCTAGATTTAATACTTTATGGGATTATCATTTAATCTTCACGACCACCCCATAAGGAAGAGAAGCTATTAGGATTACAATTTGCAGATGACTTTCTGGTATTTTTTTTTTTCAGACACAGATGATTTTCTGAAGCTCAGAAAAGCCTTAGGCCTCACAGCTAGTAAGTGAAAGAACTGCATAAGGTTGTCAGGGGCCTCTGCTCCTCTAATTCCAACTTTCACCTTCATGACTAACCAAACAGAAGAATGAATCCTCCGGTCCAGGCCCACAGCCTAGGGTAAAACAAAAGGGATAACAAGATACTGCAGAGACTTCCAGAGTAGCAGTAAGAGCTCATGGCTTGGCGGCAGGTGCTGTCACTATTCCTGTGTGAGGTCAGAGGACAGCATACTCACTGTCAGGGTTGAATATGTTCCTGGGGTTTCTTCTGCGCTCTCTCAGAACTCTGTCTTTGTCACCTACCTAGCAGTCGGCATGCACATGGTCTAGGCTGCCCCTGGGGGTGCTGTGGCAGGACAGAGGCAGGCTACGGGAAACTAAGAGCCTCCCCAAATGGAGTCACTGCCTTAAGAACTCCCACAAGCCTATACAGGCTCTCAAAGATTCTTCTCATAAGACACAACTTGGAAACCCCTATCAATGGTCAGTCAGTATATGATCAGTAAACACAAGACTATTCTTCTGGCACAGGTCACAGACTCTGCTGATAGAGAGCAGTCAGACTGGGTACTCACTGCTCTAAAGACATTAAAACACCTCATAATGAAGCAGGAACCATGACATGCAAACTTCTAAACTAGCACACAGTCACCAAGTGGGCTGAATATCCTTTTGATCTATGTATTTTTTTTTTTTAAGTATAAGGGAACACAGATACCATATCGTTCAACCCAAAGGCTGGGAGACAGGTAGGAGTAGCTGCTGGTCAGGGTCTGCATTCCTAGCCCCACGGCATCTGTGTGGGGCCACATGCACCACCCCCAGGCCTGGGTCAGGACAACCTGCCACAGACGAGCCTCCACTCTCCTCCCCATCTGCCGGCTGGATATTAAAACCCAGAGCACACTTGAAAGAGAAGGTAGAAATGCAAATTAAAACCACAAGAAGTTATCACCTACCCCTGTCAGAATGGCTATCATTAAAAAGTCGAAACCCAATAGATTCTGGCATGGATGCAGAGAGCAAGGAACACCTATACACTGATGGTGGGACTGCAAATCAGTACAACCTCTACGGAAAACAGTATAGAGATTCCTCAAAGAAATAAATATAGGCTTACCATTCGACCCAGCAATCTCACTACTGGGTATCTAGTACCAGTCACTTTATCCAAAAGACAACTGCACTCAAATGTTTATCACAGCATAATTCACAATCACAAAGATGTGGAATCAACCTAAGTGCCCATCAATCTGT